>JABUQX010028546.1:12500-15000 GCA_015478945.1 Trachelipus rathkii | reverse complement strand
TATAGAACAAATGAAAGTATGTTGAGTATGGTTTGGTCATGTGGAAAGGATGAGTGGTAGTTTGGCTGGTTAAGCGGATGCATAGTGGTGAGTGTGTTAACCGACCGGCTGGGAGACCGAAGAGTAGTGGATTGAGTCGTAAACGAATGCCCGAAGGAGAAATGGTTTACAGAGTAAGCGAGTAGCAGGCATGATAGAGAGCGGGGCTTGTGGAGATATTCACTAAGTCAGGATGAACTCCCACATTGACGATTTACCATATTGCGGAACCGCCGTTTGAGAGCATTTTCTGTTCAGACGCATTTCCTCACTAATAATGGTACAGAGGTGCAAGGCCAGCCTTCTTCGACGCCTACCCCACTGCTTCTTCTTCCGATTTGCAATTCCTCTAGTAATTGTGGAGATATTCATCGAAAACCGCGTACCTCAAAGAAGATATATATATATATATATATATTATTTATATATATATATATATATATATATATATATATATATATATATATATATTATATATATATATATATATATATATATATATATATATATATATATATATATATATATATATATATATATATCTCTCTTTCTTTCTTTCTACCTTTCTTTATATAGTAGCATATATATATATAGCATATATATATATATATATATATATATATATATATATATATATATATATATATATATATATATATATATATATATATATATATATATTTCTTTCTTTCTTCTCTTCACCTTCCTCTTGCCCCAAGATTGGGGGTGTGTGCTGTACAAGCATCGGAAAAGAAAAGCAGGAAAACATGACAAACGTCGAAAAGAAGTTCAGCCTTACCGCCCCTGTACCATTAATTAGTAGAGCTCGTCACAGACAGAAAATCCACCCTAGAGCATCATGGGGCCGCGACGGACCCTCACTATGGTAATCGTCAATGTAAGGGTTCATCCCCTGGCCCAGGCCGCCAACCATTTTCCCCCATACAAAACCCCGCCATCCTCTCCTATCATGCACCTTTATTCTCGCCTCTGCCAAACTCACATTTCTCACTCTTCTCAGACATTCGTTCACCGACTCAATTCACTTTCTATATATATATATATATAAGATATATATATATATATATATATATATATATATATATATATATATATACATATATGGTTATATATATATATATATATATATATATATATATATATATATATATATATATATATATATATATATATATATATATATATAAAAGCTTATAAAATTTAAAGCTAACAGAAAATGTTTTCCTGACAAATTTCACAACTGAAAAACACTCTAAAGTGAAATAAGAAAATTTAAATTAAAACAAAAATGAAATAACATAAAAGAGAGTCAGCCATTCGACAAATCATATTTATTCTTTTGTTATTAAGACGAAAACAAAATGTATTAAGTTTTTATAATTGTTCAGAGAAGAGAGAGAAAAGTAATTTGAAAAATAATGTCAACAATGTCGGCTCCTTTTAGCTTGTCTTGTATTAATTTCAGAAGATTCAGGTTTCCTTTTCCATTTTCCTTTCGATTTGTTGACATGTTTATCGAACAAACGAATGAATTTTGAAATATCTTTGGAAGACAGACTGAAACGTTTACATAAATAACAAAATGAGCTGATAGTTATTTGTGATCTACAATCAGAGTAAAAGCAAGTTCCTTTAACTTCGGTTTCACACCAATACAAAAAACTTTCTTTCCACTTCTTCAATAATAAATTATTAGCAGACAGCCAGTTCAATAATCTCTCAAATTCATTCTTACTTTCCAAAAACATCGTTGTGGCCATTTCGTAAACACGACTATTATATATGGTATTTCTCAGCAAGTTCATTTTCAACCAGTAGCGAATTCCCGTCCAAGTAAAGAACTTGTTGACATCATCAAGTCTCATCTCTAATATTAAATTCAAATACATGTTACTTATTTTGAGAGGGATCTGTTTCTTGAACTGATTGATTTCCTTTTTGGATGAAAAACACCAACTTAGAAGTTCTTCAGCCTCATTCCATTTGTTTTTTACCACATAATATTCAATAACAGCACTTTTTAAACCTAAATTATTCTTGAATATTTTTATCTCTTGTTCTGATAAGGGAAACCCACTAAAAAAGTTTTTGATATCAACTAACCTGATCTTCCTTTCAGTAACATAAAAGTGGAGATCAAGTTTCTCTGGCAAACAAAAATAAAATTCCTCGACGTCCTCTTCAGAAAACTGAGTCCAATCGAGCAATTTTTTGACTAAATCTGATTTCCCATTTAAAATTAAAGGAACACATGCTGAAAATACATTTCCTTTACTATTAAAAACTAAACGGGTTTTAAAACACTTTGCTTCAGTCTCTGTAAGTTCTGCCCATCGAAGGAATACATCAGTTTCATATAAATGTCTTTCCGCAACACACTCACTATAATATTGAATTACTCCCATACTAAATGCAAACAGTCTTTTGAAATCTTTACAGT
>JABUQX010028546.1:0-7500 GCA_015478945.1 Trachelipus rathkii | reverse complement strand
GGAATAACAAATAATTAAAGAAAAGGTTTAAAAAAATAATAATTAATTACCTTGGTTTTTTTTTCCCATTTTAAATCCACATCTTATTTTTTTTGTTTTTTAAATGAAAAACAAAAAAACAAAAAAAACAACAGTTTTTAATCAGAGTTAATTTGGGATTACTAGTATATATATAATATATATATATATATATATAATATTATATATATATATATATATATATATATAATATATATATATATATATATATATATTATATTTATTTTATTATATATATATATATACAGTGCGAGGCAGGGGGTGCAGGGGGGGCAGTGCCCCCCCTAATCTTGAGCGAAAATAAATTCTTGAACCTTATACTGTTTTTGCAAGACGACGTTCTTAAGGGTTTAGTAGTAGGACAACTGAAAAAATTACTTACTTGTTGGATTAATGAGTTGTAGTTTATTAAGGAATTGCTTCTTTTGCTTAAGTTATGTGTTTTCAATTGGCTTAAAGTCAAACTGCTTTGTGCTTTATACTGCTGGATTTGTTCTGACATTATTGTCTCCGAAAAGAACTTTCAGTATGTCGATAGCATTTGGCGGTGTGCAAAGCTGGTAAAATCCAATCAAGGAAGGCGTACGTTGATATAAGCTGCTGACAAGTACATAAAAACATTGCAGAAATGAAAAGAATCTTACAGGCAATTTGAAGACCATATTATATATTATATATATATATATAAATATATATATTTAATATATATATATATTATATAGTTATATATATATTATATATATTATATATATATTATATTAATATATATATTATATATATATACTATATATATATCACTCAACCTTTGACCCCCCCTAAATGAAATCTGTATATAAATATATGTATAATTATTATATATATAGGTATATATTATATATAATATTTATTATTATATTATATATTAATTATATATAATATATATATTATTTATATATATACTTATAATTAATATATATATAATAATAATCATCATCATCCACTTCTTTCCCAAGACTGGGGGAAGGGCACGACAAGCACCTAAACAAAAGTCAGTAGAATGAATATGCACAAGTCGAAAAGACAGCTCAGCCTTACCTCCTTCTCTATACTTCCTAGTGAGAGCTCGTCCTTCAGTCAGAAAAATCCACCCTAGAGCTGCACGGGACCGCGACGGACCCTCAACTATGGCCTATCGTTCAAGGTGGGGTTCATTCCCTTGGCCAGGTGGGCCACAACCATACCCCCTCACAAACCCCGCCAGAGCACTCCTTTTATGACGTTTTCTTCTCGCTTTATGCCAAACTACACATTCTCCCTTTACAGCTAACTTATGACCCAATCCACGTTTATCCTGGTCTCCTTCCGGTCGATTCCAACACAACCTTACCACTATACATCCGCTTAAACAACGACTGTCATTCATCCTTTCCACGTGGCCAAACCATCTTCAACATACTTTCATTATATTCTCTTTAAAAAAAAAAATGAAAAGGATAAGGAAATGTAATATAAATATAATCTTAAATTTTTATTAATATGTAGCAGAGTTGCTTCAAACCAATATCAAAACCAATTGATTTTGGAAAATTTCAATTTTATTTTTAGAATCTGTTATCTCAACATATTATTAATTATATATAATTAAATATATATACTATATAATATATATATATTATATTATTAAATTATATATAATATATATATATAATTAATATATTTATATCTTAATAACTGTATATATATATATTATATATATATATATATATATATATATATATATATATATATATATATATATATATTATAATATTATATTATATATATATTATATTATATAATATATATAATATATATATAGTAATATATTATATTATATTGAGATGGCTTTATATTGCTCCTTTTACTCTTTCATAGACTGATTAAGAGACTCAAAGAGTGTTTGGCAAACGAATTTAAACGTATTATTTAAACCTATGTGAAATACAAATAAACCTAAAAAATATTGCTGCTGAAAAAAAAAAAAAATTAGTAAAACAAAAAAATTTTTGTATAAACACTCAATTGATAACCGTAAATGGGAAAATAAAATCTGGAGAAAAAGACAAAATCAGTAAAACAAAAACCTTGTTTATAAAAGACTGTGAACTAATAAATAACTATTTTGTGAAAAAAAAAAAAACAATTCACTGACATTGTAAGTGAAGAAAAACAAAACTGTGATAGTGAAGTGACAAATTGAAACAGAAAGAACAATCTTTGCAATAATAATTAGCACCAAGATATGTGACATATGACAATACATTACTGACTGCAATGACAGGAGATCAGTTGATATTGTATATTTGACTTTAGTAAAGCTTTGATAAGGTTCCCCACTAAGGCTGATGAAGAAGTTATGCAATTGTGGTATTAGGTGGCGTGGTAACATGTGTGGATTAAAGTGGTTTGCATGAATAAAGAAAACAGTGTTTGTACAACTAATGGGAATAAATTCATCATGGAAGAGTGAGGTGGTGTCCCAGGAATGCAATTTTGAAGGAATAATTTTTTTTTTCACCTCATTATACTATAAATGATTTAGACCAGGGACTTAACTGCAATGTTCTAGTTCTGCAGATGATATCAAGTGCCACCTCTTTAGGATGTGAAGGATGCATAAGATTCAAATGATCTTGATAAACTCTTGGGTGGGCAGTACAGTGGCAAATGAGTTTAATGTAATGAATTAAGTTTCTTCATCAAGGTTCCTCAAATAAAAGTTTTAACTACGATATGCATGGGGAACTTGGCTTGGAGTCTGTGGACCAAGAAAAAGATTTAGGTGTATTATAAGCAGTAATTTGAAATAGCTAATCAGTGTTTTGGAAGCTAGAAATAAAGCTAAAGTGCTGGCATAAAATCGCAATGTGTTATGACAAGAGCAACGAGTAAATCCACAGCCTTAAAACTGGTTAATAGCTATGTATAGGCGCATATGAGTATTGTGCACAAGTTGGGCCCCTTATTTACAGAAAGACTTATTTTCTAGAGAGAGTGCAACATAGAGCAACAAGGATGGTTTCTTCTGTTTTTGAGGGTAAGAGCTATAGAGGAGAGACTGAAGGAGTTAGGATGTTTTCTGTTAGAAAGGTGATTTCTCAGAGGGAAATTATACAAGTCTACAAAATTTTACATCTATTATAATACAGAGACCAATAATTTTTTCATAGTAGAACATGGACAGGTGCCAGGGGGCATCAATAAGAAAATTAAAAGAAAGCATGCCATCTTGATATAAGAAAGCATTGCATTCTAGTAATGAGGTTGTTAAATTTTGAATAGTCTGCCAGAGGAGGTTGTTGAGGTGATCTCGATGCACATTAAAAAGGAGTAGATTGTTTATGATAGTTGGTATTTCATATAATAATGACGAAGCCAATTGGGGAGTTTTAGTGTATAGTAGTTATTATGTTAGATGGCATGTGAAACCCTAACTTAGTTTATTATGCTGTGGATGGTTTGGGTTGATTATATATATATATATTATAATATATATATATATATTATATTATATAATATATAATATATGAATATATATTAATATACTATATATATACATAATATCTATATATATAATAATATATATTTATATATTATATTAATAATATATATTATATATATATATATTATTATATTATATATATATATATATATAACTAATTATATATATATATATATACGTATAACTATATCTATATATATATATCTATATCATTAGTTTTTGACTAAGCCAAATTGGCGTGGATTGTAGTTACAACAATTTGACAAGCCCTAGGTTCGCTTTGTGGATTTGCATGAGCATGTTTGGATTGGGACAATCTTGATAGGTCCATTCGCCATGTGGTCTTACTGTTCTCTATTTCTTAATGTCTTAATTCTTAATGTCTTAATGTCTTCTTAATGTCTTTGAGGACACAAAGAGAAAAAAAAGAAAAAAGTAGGGACAAACAATACAAGAATAGGAAAAATAAAACAATCAAAAGGACCCTCAAACAATAGGGAGTGAGAAAAATTAGGTTTTAAGATAGTCTGGGTAATTATTTGTGTATGTTATTGATTTATTCGGATGTTTAAATTAAATTAATTTTTCTCTTGTGAAATCACCACCATATTAAGCATTCATATTTTTGAATTTGAATATTGAAGTATTTATTTGTAATGATCTTGTCAGCCTTTAACGAAGTAACATTATTAAAAGATATTAAAAATAAAATATAAATAAATAAATATAATTCTCAAAGAGGGAGGGGGAGCTGCATAATTCTTTTGGTTGTTTAGGTCCCTGGAAATTCATAATAAGAGAAAGAGAAGTCAGTGAGGTCTCAGGGAAGACAGCGGCAGACAACATACGGAGACCAATCCTCAGAGGATCATCTCAAACGACCAAAAGCCAATCTGCAGTGCTTCCAATGCTTAGCAGTATTGAATGCTGTTCCCTTTTCCCTGAAAAATTTCTATAACTTTTTTTTTTGAAAGGTAAATAAAATAAATAAATACTTAAAAATAAATTAACCAAGTGCTAGGTTCTACCATAACTACACCGAGTCCCATCCAATTGGAGGTTATCAAGCACTTTAAGCTAGAATATTTGTATATAGAATATAGAATAGTATTTATTGCTAAGCAGACTAGTATATTGAAAGGTAATAAAATATTGGTTAAGAAACATGCTCTCATATAAATTTTTTATCCAAAATAGGAATGAATCCCAAAAAATGTTCTTTGATTTCACAGCTTTTGTCTTTTGTTGCGGAGACAAAACGTATAATGATTGTCATTTGCTCCACATGAGCAACATCTGGTGTGCAATCAAGCACTACAGAAAAATACTTAGCATTGTTAACAGCAGACAAAATTTTCTCTTGAATGGCATTACTCAGAATTTGAATTAACTCATTCTGGATATCTTTGCCCAAGTAATGAATGTGAGTCTCTTTGCCACGAATTTTTCTGATATGATCATGCATGATGGGATCAAACATACCGAGGTACTCAACAAATTTTATTTTAGAAAGTTTCCATTGCCACAAGCAATAAATTATCGTTTGATCCACAAAAAGCTAGGTTTTGTGTTCCAAGCACTTACCAGTACTATCAATCTTTCTAACACTTGGTGCCAGTAATTTTCTTCTTCTCTTATTTTACACAAATGTTCTGCATCAACAGTTTTATTTTTCTTCAATCTGATTTCGAGTTCTTTCCATTTTTGAGAGCTTGTCAGTGTTCACCACTTTTTTCATGGCTAGCTAAGATAGCGTATATATTTTTCCAATCATTAACGCTGGTACTACATAGTGCCGAACGTTTATCGAATCCTGTTGGAGCAGATGAAAATAGCAAGCTTCAAAAACAGAACACTGCATTTTTTTGTGATAGAAAACATAAGTCTTACTCAATGAAGATATTCACCATTTACTAGATGTCTTTTAATGGTGAATATTTGAAAACTTTCCTACGGTTGTCAGCCAGAGAATGTTGAATTCTTGAAGTCTGTGTGGGTCCATGTTGACTAGATGCTTACGGAATTCCAGTCATCAAGACATTCATGCAGCAGGATCGTTATAGTTTCCTATTTCGTTGTCGACATTACTATTCATTTCTGCTGCATCTTTCAATCAGGAATGAGAACTTTCAACTTTGTTCTATCAATTGAGGCAAGGAAGGTTGGTAGATCGACAAATGATGTTTCAAATACCTCGTGTATTTCTTGTGCTTGTGACATGGCCTCAGGTATTATTTATGGTATTCTGTCCTCAAGTAAACCATTTGAAAGTTAAGTTACCCAAACTTTTCAGATAGATTTAAAGATTCATGTCGATGCTTAAAACTTAAAAATGAAGCCCTTAATTTCGACAGTAACTTTTTCCTCTTCAGCTTTTCTTTTACGATTCTGGAATCCTGAGAAAAATCGAATGTGCTCATATATATATAATATATATCATATATTATATAATATATATATATATAGTATATTATGATTAAGACATACGCTGCATCTATTAAAAGATATTTTTTTCAAGTCTACATATGTAATATATTATATATATATATTATATATATTTGAGTAAAATATATATAGACATACGCTAGCATCTATATAAAAGCATATAATATATATATATATATTATTTATATATATATATATATACTATATAATATATATAATATTATATATATACTTAGGGAGATAATCTTAATATTTAGGTTTGTAATAATAATGTTTTAAACCCTTGGCATTAAAGCAACAATAACTGTAAATAATTATTTAAACCCGTTTACTACAAACTTCAAACATATTAAATTTGTTTTCCATGAGTTAATGTATCAACTGCGTAGTCTTTGCTTTCATTTCATTGACAGCCCTCTTCAGCTGCTTAATATGTTTCCATACCTGCTCAGGCGAAACCTGCTGGAGAATATTGGAGATTAGTTATTGAATTTCTAAAGCCCGTTTTCGTTTTGCATTTGTGCTAACGCTGGATAAGAAATGTGAATCCATTTTGCACGAATTCGGGCATAATCAACAATTGTTCACAAAAAATTTTGATCAAGCTATGTCTACTGGAAGACGTGGTTTTGGAACACAAAAATTAAATAACAAAGTTTTTATACGAATAATTCGATCAAATATTATGATGGGTTATTGATTTGAAGAAATCGATTAAAGCTAATTCATTGAATGAACATTCATCAAATCAACGAACTATACTACGCCGCAATCTTTGAAACAATGCATCTTTAGCTTTTTAAAATTACCTGACCTCGGGAAAGAGCAACCTAAGGCGTTTTCCATTTTAGCACTTTGCATGCTTAACCTGCAGAATAGAATATGCTATCCAGTTAGCGACGGAATTTTCGGGCATTATTCGACCGATTTTTTTACAAAAATTTTGATCAGCTGTTCTAATGGAGCATGTGATTTTGGAATAAACAACAATTAAAAAAAATAACAAATGGTTTTATTACAAATAATTGATCAACTATTATGATGGAGTTTATCGATTAGAGAAATTAGATTTAAAGCAAATTTTAGTGGAAATGAAACATTCATCAAATCAACGAACTACTACGCCGCAATCTTATGTTTATATTTTTTCGTTAACATTTTCCTAAAATTCGGTAAGCACGGGAAAGAGCAACCTAACAGAATTTAGGAAATTTCGATTTTGCACTTTTGCTAACGAAATTTAGGAAAATGCTAAAAAGTCGTTCGATTATGTCAATTTTAACACAAATTTAGTAAAATGCTTACGAAACGTTAGTAATTTCCTAAAGTTCTGTTAAGTTGGTCTTTACACCGAACTTACCGACTTTAGGCAACTGCTAACGAACAAATGTAAACAGAATAAGATTCGGCGTAGTTGTTCGTTGATTTGATGAATGTTACATTCATGAAATTAGCCTTAAATCTAATTTCTTCTAAATCGATAAACTCCACAATAG
>JABUQX010028545.1:30000-66529 GCA_015478945.1 Trachelipus rathkii | reverse complement strand
ATATATATATATATATGTAGAGATATATATATATATATATATATTCATAGGTATGATAACAAACAATGTTTAATGCAAAATAATAAATTGGGTATATACTAAGTTTGTATATATATATATATATATATATATATATAAACCCGTATATGTATTGAAGTATTCTATTATTTTGAGTAATAAAGGTTTTTTTTTTGTTATAATCATATTCTATGAAATATATATATATATATATATATATATATATATATATATAGGTTATTATATAGTATATAGTATATATATATATATATATATATATATATATATATATATATATATATATATATATATATACAAAGCTTTATCTCTATAATGATTAATTGTCTCTATTTAAGAGATCACTTTGATATATATATTTTGATAGTTTAAATTCCTCGAAACTCTTATTAAATGCTAACATTTGGTTGGTCTAATGACTATTTTACATGAACACACATTAAGATATTTCACTGTTCAAAAATAAATTGCTTTTTAAATACCTTAAATATGATTACCATTAAAGTATCAATTTTTGGACCGTGTCAAGATGTTGGCTCTCCGATCTCTTTTTCATAACTGGCTCTCTCCCCATGGCACGCCGTTGGACAGAATCACCTCAGTGACCTTGATAATACAAAAAAAGGAATGAAACAGTTATTTCGCATACAGGACTTGCTTTGTACAAGATTTCTTATATCTGTGTACCAGAAATCTTTGTAGCACTTACATATATCCTTTATAAATTTTATACCATGTAACGAGTACGGTACATAAGAGGCAGAGAGCAGCAAAGAGTATATATATATGAAAGATATATATATATATATATATATATATATATATATATATATATATATAGTAGTGAATATATACAGTATATATATAATATATATATATATGTATATATATATATATATATGTATATATATATATATATTATAAATTTTTAAAGTTATTTAGTTAATTTTGTCATTTATTATTTAAAATAATTAAAAGATACTTCTAATGTATATTAACCTTAAAATTAAATTTTTTTAACATTGTTTTCATTTCTCCTTGATGCCACACTATTTCACTTGTCTATGTATTGTCTTGAACTATAATAACTATAATAATAGGTATCATAATAATAAATTTAAAAAAAAAAAAAATTTTTGGCATTTTTGAATGGCTGTATTTCTTAAACCAAGCAAATACCAAAGTCAATATTGCAGGTGAAGGAACATCTATGGTAGTAGTATAATGTGTGGAATTTTCAGATTTTTAGCACTTACCCCATCAGAGATATTAAGGTTCAAAGTTACCGATTTTCCTAAAAATTGATTTTTGGACACCCTGTAAATTTTTTTAAAATATTCAATTAAACTTCAAATAAGATTTAGGTTAAACCATATTTCAGTATGTATCATCACCAAATTTTATAGCGTTAAATTATTTCTTTTTAATAATAATAATAAACGAAAATGGAAATTTCTTCTATTTTTAACACAATTTTTCGGTGATTCATTTTCATGGCAGAAATATTATTTTGCCAAAAAAACATAAAATAAATGTACCTTAAAGTATCCTTAACAAATCACTCTCTATGAACTTTGGTATAAGAATTACCAATATGAAGATATGACTTAAAATGTTACCTCTAATAAGTGATACCTTTGCTCCACTGTCAAACATTTTGGTCATTTCTGTTACACCAGAGTAAATCTACAAAACGAATGGTGGTTTTGAACTTTCCAGGGATAACATTAACGCCATGCAAAATATAAAAGTTTTCAAAATTATCGAGCGGCCAACTTCCATTATTTTGGTACGGAAAAAATGGATAGACCCGAATATAATTTCATATATATATATGGATATATATATATATATATATATATATATAGAAAGTATATATATATATAGTATATATATATATATATATATATATATATATATATATATATATTTATATATATATATATATATATATATATATATATTAAGAGACAAAAGAAGACGCAGAATCCAATCTAAAGTGTCCCATTCAACCCATAAAAATTAAGAATTAAGAATAATTTTTACTAATAATTAATGTAATTAATGAATAGTAATTATAATTAAAAGCCGATTGGGCCTACCTAAACTGTCCCAGTCAACTAACAATAATTAATAATTAAGAATAATACTCAAAAACTGCATTGGCCTCTCAGATAACCCAGTCAATCCAATAGTAATTGAATAATAAGAATACACCAGAAGTTTAATACTCATCTATAGACTGTCCTAGCCTTCAACCCATGGGTCACTAAGACTAAGAATAATACTAAGAAGCTTGAACTCCCCTAGAATGTCCCAGTTAACCCATAATATAAGAACAATACAAGAAGACGCATTACTCACAGTAGGACAAATAAGAAATAAAAATAATAAGTCAGAAGCAGCATGGGCCTATCTAAATGTCCTAATCAACCAATAATAATAATTAAAATACCAAGAATAATAACACACATATTAATCCTCTAAAATGTCCCAGTCAACTCAAAATAAATAACAATAATACTTAAGAAGCCGTAATGGTCCTTTTTTTGTGAATTTTCCCAGTAACAATAAGAATTAATAATTGGTAGCTTTTATTTTCTTCCAGGAATGTCCCAGTCAACCATTGGGAGCCTAGAATTAAGAATACTTTTTACCAATAATACCTAATGTAACAATAGAACAGTGGCTTTTAATTGGTAGCCATGATGGCCTGTTTAGAGGTGTCCGCAACAATCAACAAAATTATCAATAAGAATAATAATTAGAAGTCAAAGAGGGCCTATCTAGACTGTCCCAGTCAACCCATACTAATTAATAATAAATGATTCCAATTATTAATTATTATGGGCCACTGGGACACTGTAGATAGGCCTATGCTGCTTCTGAATTATTATTCTTACTACACTCATTATGGATTGACCGGGATCTCTTTTCATTTAATTATGATTTTAATTATTAATTATTGTTAATGAAATGGGACAGTGTAGGTAGCCCATTGGCTTCTTAATGAGTAATGTTATTCACAATTACATTAATTATTATTAAAATTATTCCTAATTTTTTACTTATGGCTGACCGGGACTAGAAGGGTATTAATGCTCTCTCAATTATTAAATTTTACATGTCGATTGGGACAGTTCAAAAGAATCATGTGCATTTAAAGATATTCTTATTGATAAGAGAGCCTGACTGGTACACTTAGGATCCATGTGGTTACATTATTTCAATTATTAATTATTATTGCTTTTGAATTGGGAGTTTGGGAGGTCATGAAAGCTTAAGTATTATCTTATTTTTCATTTATTATGTGTTTACTGGAGGTATTTTAGAGGCTAATGCTTTTTTACTATTAATTTTGTTGAAGATCAGGACAAACTAAAAAGAACATGTGCTTTGTGGTTATACTTTAGCTTATTATAAGCTGATTGACATTTAGAGAGGGTGCTAATGCAGCCCCAATTACCATCTGAATAATAAGAAGCTAAATAAATTTCTAGAATGTCCTCGGCACAACCCATAATAAATGTAACAATACAAGATAGCTTTATGGTCCTTTTTAAACTGTCCCAGTCAACAAATAAAACTTAATAATTAAAGCCTCATTGGCCCCTAGAATGTCCCAGTCAACCCATAATGGGGCCAATAATAAGAGTTTAATATTTGGAAAGTGAGCTTTAAGTTTATCCAGACTATCCCAGTTTCAACTCAATAAGGAATAATAATATATATAATTAATAATTGTACATAAAGAAACTGCATTGACGCCTGTAGAATGTCCCAGTCAACTCATAATAAATAAGAATAATATTTAAGAAGCCGTATGAGACTATGTCCCCAGTCAATCATATTAAATAAGAACAATATTTCTAAGAAGTTTGCATATTCTTTAGACTGAATCCCAGTCAACCAATAAAAATTAATAATAAGAGTCACATTGGCCTCTCTTCTGAATGTCCAGCCAAATTTTCATAATAAAAATTCAAATAATAGAATAACAATTATACTAAGAAGCTATGGGCCTATCAAGACGGCCCCAGTCAACCAATAATACTATATATAATTAATAATTAAGAAGCCGTATTGACTCCTCTAGAATGTGTCCAATAACTACAATAAAAAAGAATAATACTTGAGAAGCTGCATATGATCCTTTTTA
Source organism: Trachelipus rathkii (assembly GCA_015478945.1). Lineage (NCBI taxonomy): Eukaryota > Metazoa > Arthropoda > Malacostraca > Isopoda > Trachelipodidae > Trachelipus > Trachelipus rathkii. The sequence goes on along the minus strand of JABUQX010028545.1, from coordinate 62,334 downwards.
GACCGTCCCAGTCAATCAATAAAATTTAATAATTAAGGAGCCGCCACTGTGTCCCAGTCAACCCATAATAAGAATAAGAAGCCGCATGGGCCCATCTAGACAACTTCACGCCTATTTTATCATCAAAGCCAAAAATCTACCTCCTCGTTGTTTTACGTTGCGCCCTCGTCAACATATGTCTTTTTTAATATAAGGGTGCTAAAATTGTAGACAATATTCAAATACTGGCCTAACATATTTCAGAGTTATACGACATTATATTAAAAACAATATATAAAATTAGTCTGTATCTGGTATTAATTTTCACTTAACCTCTCAGGCCTCTAGCTCTAGTTCAAAAATCTTAAATGGAAACAATGAAACAGCAGCACTAAAGAATGTTACAGACTTACTAAGTTACAATGCCAATAGTTTATTGAAAATTGGAAAAAGAGATATTATTAAAACTTCATAATATATATAGTTTATCTTATTTTTTATTTCTGTTGAAGGTAAATTACTTAAATATAACAACAAAAATAAAAATAAAAATATAAAAATAAAAATCAATAAATCAAAAATCAATAAATCATGAAGAAAAAAAATTCACTGATTTTTTTAATTTGATTTTTCGTGCCATCCCTGGTCGTGAGTAGACTTCAACTGATAACCGATAGTCCTTCACTTGTGACTATGAGTCACTCTCTAAAGAATTGTTTCTAAAATAACTCATGTTTGCGCTCAATATTATCTGGTGACCTTGTGTATGAAATCAGATTATATTTTCTAAAATATCGATGTTTACTTGCAAAGTAATTATTTTCAAACGATTTCAAATCGCCCAAAAGATTCTCTATAAGATCATGAGCTTTACTGATCTAATTCCTCTCAAGTAGATTACAGGTCACTCTGCCTGGGGGCCTTTCAAATAATTTTTAGTAGTTTCTCCTCATGATTCCCAAGTCACTTTTGATATCTTCATATACGAAATTCTTTCTAGGTGTTATTCCAAATGAATAACATCCTAAATAGACACAAAGTCTTCTGATAAACAATTTTTCGTATGTGAGATTATTACCTAAGTCTTCCAACTGGGAATTTTTAATGGAGAACCCTACTCTGAGAATTACTGTTATATTTATACTATCTCGCTGTGCATCCAAGATGGTAATGGGAGTGGAGTTACCTAAGCATCTTTTTTCCTAATGAAATAATTTACCTCAAAAATAGTATTTCTCCCAAATACTCCAAATAAAATTTTTTTTAAGATATTTCATATTCACCAAAAAAATAATATTTCAAATGATATAATCTGTCATACGCGTACTGCCGAGTTCAAAATCTTGATCCTAACATTCCTATAACACAACAGAGTATATAAACTATGTATATATATAAAGAGTATATATATAAGAGATATATATAGAGGTGAGTATATATATATATATATATAAGAAAGAGTATATATATATATATATATATATGTATATATATATATATATATATATATATATATATATATATATATATATATATATATATATATATAAGTTATATCTACTCCTCTCAGTTTGGCCGCCCATCAGGAAAAGACGTAACCCGTAGACGAGGTTATATGGTAATTCAAAAATCTCCTGAGGGTGCTGGTCCCCACAAATAGAAAATGGCCGTAGAAGGATGAAATTTGGAGAGTTCATAGAAGAGGAACGATAAATAGGAGTCGAGGTCAGGGGCGGGGAGTCCATGGGACCCCCCGGAGGTCGGGTCACGCCTGAAAAAAAGGAAGAAATGCATCGGAATGCGTGACAGAAGAAGACAGGAGGAAAATGAAGGGCAAGAAGGAGTAGAGGAGGAGCTAGAGTCGGATCCGCACGGTGGTGCCAAATTATTAAATACTCGTTTAATAATACAATATTGGTATCAATGTATATGTTTATAAGCCAGTTGGTGTACAAGTTCCTTGCTGAAACCTGATACCCATTCAAAATTTTTTTCTTCCTCTCTCTCTCTCTCTCTCTCTCTCTCTCTCTCTCTCTCTCTCTCTCTCTCTCTCTCTCTCTCTCTCTCTCTCTCTCTCTCTCTCTCTCTCGGTGCTCTTCTCTCCCCTCTCTCCTCCTCCTCCTCCTCCTCCCGCCCCAGCCACCGCCTCCTTTGCCTCCATACATACATATTATTATTATGTTATTATACATATATAAAGAAGAGAAATATTGATAAATTTATATATGGCACAGGTAAATATATACATACAAAATATAGAAAGAAAGATATATATATATATATATATAGCATGTATATATAGTAGGTATTTTGGTCGAAAGAGTGTGCTGAGTGACTGAACTGATTGGTGAAGAACAAGCAAGGTTCGTTTAGGAGTGGTGAGATGTGATCAAATCTCACACTGAAACAAATGATTGAAAATGAAGGAGAAAAAGAATAAATTGTATTTAGGTTTCTTATGGGTTTGCAACAGGCGCATGATAGTTAATAGGGAAGTTCTATGTCAGGTGTTAGTGATATATATGTGGTGTTGGTGTAGTTTCTGAATGGAATCAAAAAGTATGTATGAGTATACAGGCCTGGCTCACAATAAATGGTGTCAAAGGTGATTGGTTTAGTATTAATAGCGGAGTGAGACAGGGTTGTGTTATGTCTCCTTTGCTATTTAATTTGTGTATGGGGTCAGGAAAGAATTAGAGGTGGGGTGGCAGGGAAATGGTGTTAGAATGATGGAGAATGGAGATGAGTGAGGGTGCCTTATCTATTATATAGACATTTGCTCTGTGTGGTGAATCTGGAAGAGAGTTTTAGTAGATTGCAGAGAGATTTACAGGTATAAAAGGAGGGGCCTGAAAGTAAACGTAGATAAGAGTAAGGTTATATGGAAGAGGATAGCCACAGAAAGCAGTGAGGTATAGCTGAACAAGTGTCTAAATAAATATTTGGAGTATGTGTTGATGAGAAGGAACGGATGATGGAGGTGTAGGAAAGGCAGTGTGAATGGCAGGGAAGGTGGCTGAAGAAATTCAACCACAGAAATGTAGTGACTAAGTCTGTGAGGCGCTAGTTTTGCAAGGAGAGCTTGTTGTTACCTGTAAGTATGTATATGAAAGTTGAAGACTATGGTTGGGAATAAGAAGTATAGATCTAAAAGTTCAATGTGTTCAGATGGACAATCTTAGGGGCACGCTAGGTGTGAGAAGATGATAAAAATGAGAATGTGAACATATTAGAGAGTTGTGGGGTGTGAAGGAAAATGAGAGAATAAAATGAAAGTATGTTGAGATGGTTTGGTCGTATGAGGTGAATGATAATCGGTTGGTTAAGCTTGGATGTATAGTGTGGTGAGTGTGTTGGGAACTGACCGGTTGAGAGACCAAGAAAAGTGATTGAGTCAGTAAAAGGAATGCTTTAAGAGAGAAATGAGTTTGGCAGAGGCGAGAAGAAAGGGTATGCATGATAGAGAGAATGGCGGGGTGTTGCAGCAGAGTGGTTGTGGGCCCACCTGGGCCAGGATGAACTCCACTGACACTTAGCTCAGTGGATCCCGGTCGTGGTTCCACAAAGCTTCTCAGTGTGATTTTTCTGATTGACGAGTTCTTACTAATAATGGTACAGAGGGCGGTAAGGCTGGGCTTGTTTTTGATTTTTTAGACTTGTGTCATGTTCTTCCACTGCTTTTCTTTTCCGATGCTTGTAGCACCTACTCCCACCTTGGAAAAAGTGTGATAAAGAAAGATATATATATTTATATATATATATATATATATATATAAAGAGTATATATATATATATATATGAGAGGTAGTGAGTATATAATATATATATATATATATATATATATATATATATATATATATATATATATATATATATATACATAATATATATATATATATATATGGAGTAAAACGGGTCGTTTTGAGATCAATAAAGGTTTAATTATTTATTGAACCTGAAGGGTTCTATAGAATGATTAATTACCTTTGAGTGAGTGAAAAAATAACAATAAATAAAATAAATATATAATAAATAAATAAATACCGTATATCTATTTATTCCTCATTCCTCAAACTCGGCACCCCTTTGGGTTTGATGTAATCCAGAGCCGGAGCCCCCCCAGGAGGGGGTTCCCAGAAAATAAGAAGATGGAGAAAGGAAGAAGGAGGAAGGATGAAGAAGGAATGAAAAGGATTAGGAGTCGGTACCGGCACCGGTGCAGGAGCCGGTGCGGTGCCGAGTTAGTAAATATTTGCTTAATAATACAATATTGGTATCAATGTATATGTTTATAAGGTCGTAGAACTTGAATATGAGGGTTTCAGAACCCTCAATGGTGTTTGAAGACCCCCCAGGATGGGGTCCCAATTCAAAAAGTGCGTAGAATAGGAAGGAGAAATGCATGGAGTGCATAAAAGAATAAGAAGACTGAGAAAGAAATAATGAGGTAGGAAGAAGAAGTTTCATGTCTCGGAGCATATGAGCCTTTGGTGTCAGGTCAATGAGGTCATCTTTGACAAGGTCTTCATCACTGATACAGTCTATATCGGCAAGGAAAGGATTACGAATCAATGTCTTTAAGGTGGTCCCAGCCAAAGTAACCTTTCAAAGAGTTCTGCAGAGTATCCAAATGTCTGCAGAATTCTGCCTGCAGAGAAGCTGACAGGGCGTTTTTGCTTTCACTTCCATCCGGCTGAAGCACTTTTTCTAACATTGGAAAGTTTGCATAGTTGTCTGTATCCAACCTCCTCTTCCACACCGGCAGTTTGGCCAGAAAAGCTTTCATTCTTTCAGCAGCATCCATAATGGTTACTTCATGGCCTGAATCGAAAGATTTACTTCATTCATTTGGCCAAAGATATCCGCCAAACAGGCCAATACATGACTGAACCCCTCACTGTCAAACTGTTCAGAGAGTGAGCTTTCTTTTTCTCAGAAAAAGTGAAACTTCTGCTCTCAGTTCAACAATTTGCTTCAGGATTTATCTTCTGGAAAGCCAGTAAACCTCTGTGTAGTACAGAAGAACTTAATATTCTGCTCCCATTTCTTGACAAAAGCTCTTGAAAATGCGATGGTTCAGAGCCGTTGCTCTGACAAAATTGACAATTTTCAAGCTAGTAAACAAGAATTCCTTCAGAACTGCTGGCAGAGTCCTCGATGCCAATGCATGGCGATGAAGGAAACAATGGGTAATGATGACCTGAGGAGCTTCTTTCTTCACTAAAGCAACAAAACCAGATGTGTTGCCAAGCATCGCAGGTGCTCGGTCTGTGCACAGAGTACCAAGATTTTTCTTCCAATCACAATTTTGATTGGCAAAGAATCTATCCACAATTTCATAAATGTCAATGACCTTTGTACAAAGTTTCCAAAAGGGCTTCACAAAACAGAAATTCTTCTTTGATGAGCATGCATATAGCGAACGAAAACCAATAACTGGCTGTACTGAGAGACTTCAGTAGTTTCATCCAATTGTATGCTGAATGGAAATAGTGTAGCTGTCAATTTTTCCATTACTTGATGTAGAATATTACAAGACGTCAGCAATTCTGGAATGGATGACATCATGCTTCAATTTTCTTCCTCTGCTCCAAGTCACAAACCAACTCAACCATTTCCAGGGCACATAGCTTTTTACCAAAGTTTTTCCAATTGTGTTTTTTTTTCTTTTGCAATGCGATAAGCAACCTTGTAGGATGTTTCAAGGCAAGCCTTTTGTGTGTGGGTAAATCCAAATCTTGGTAAAGTTCCACAATTTTTCAAATCGAGCCTTCTTCTCACAATCTATGTCAACATTGTCTGAAGCATTTGCAGGATAAAGATATGAGGTGCTCCTTTAGCTTTGTTTCATGCTTGCAATGGCAAGAATCTTGCCACACAGGAAACACTGTGGCCTTTTTGTCCCATCTCGTTCTGCGATGAGGTAAAACCAAAGGATAAGTAATCTTCGTTGTACTTCCTTTTCTTTGACATTTTCTTTATTAACGCTCAACTTAATAAAAATTTGTTGACGTTAAAGTAAATAAATTGCATGAATCAAATCAATATAATGCTGCGCGAACCCACACTTCAACTCGGAAAAATAAACCGTTACACTTGCAAGATGAACTTATCTACGCAAATTAAACATATTAATGGCATATCGAAAAAAATGTCGTATTTTATAAATCTTAAATTGCCATCTTGAAATCTTTTTAATCGCAATATTAAGATTTATTATGCAATATTTATTTCATTTTTAATTTTATTAAATTATTTATTAATGAACTAATTAAAAAAATTCATAAAAATGTATGAAACACTATAGTTCTCAGAGGGGTATTTTAAATTAGCCTTATTAGATCTTCCCAAACCACATTTTCAATGGTTTGGGGAATTTGCAAAATTTATTCCCCCCCCCCCATCCACCTTTCATATGTCATTCCCCTGCCAAATGTACGATTTTGTTTTATTAGATATATAAGTTTTTTATATTTAGAAATTTTTAATCCAGGTTTTTCTTATCGTAATTTATTCACATATATAGTTTATGATCATAGCAAAAACAAATCATACTAACAAACAGACTAACAAACAGACATCAACAGCTAGGGAGACGAACCGTTGAATAAACCTTCATAGACAGACAAGCAAATACTCAGTCTGATCGTTTTTAACACTTAGCACATATTTCTCCTGTTGATTGTAATGTTTATAGCAGCTGAAGGGTAATAGAATGTTACTTACCTAGATCCGTGAACCCCCTGAAAACCATCATGAGACCAATTAGAAATTCACAGAAACCCAGAGCAAGGCGAACCCCTGAAACTATATATTACTTGATGAGATGCTACCATTAATATTTGAAAGAAGTTCAAGGCATCTTGTCAATATATTGTTTTCAATAATATTATTAATTCCTTTATCAGGTTTAGTTATCAGAAGGTCTTTATAAGACAAAGTTCTTAAAATTTTTTAAAATTGCTTCGATGTATATTGCATCACTTAGTTGAATTATAACATCCAAAGCTAAGATTTTTACCCTACAGCCGTGGATATTCCTTTTCATCTGATATTTACAAATTTTACATAGTTTAATAATATTTCAAAGTGGTAGAAGAAATTTACATAAATTTAATTTAGTGTATTCAGTTGAAAATTCAAGCCTTAGTGCCATAATTATACTATAAAGGTAAAAATAAGAACTATGATTTGAAAATTACTTTCTTAATCAGAATGTCATGTTGAACTGTGTTTAAAAGTGAGAAAAAAACAATGATATGAGACCTTTGAATTTCTGATCAATGCTGAATATGATGTTATTGATGTCTGCTGTTCTGTTTGAAATAGCTTCTTATTTAAATATCTTAATCACTAATGGTATACTTATGTTTACTTATTAAAAATACTTTTTGAGAATTTCTTAGTTACGAAAACTATGATTTTGAATACTTGTCAAATTTTTTTTGAGTTATTTGATTATTTTTTTTTTGAAGATGCAACTCTATTTCACAATGTTATTGGCGCACCGTTGAACACTCCACCCCAAGAGAGACAGAATCGATCTCCACCAATCATTCATACATATATGATATATATATATATATATATATATATATATATATATATATATAGTATATATATATATATATATATATATAAAATATATATATATAAATATATATATATATATATATATTTATTTTTTTTTTTATATATATACAGTATATATATATATATATATATATATATATATATATATATATATATAGTTATATATATATATGTTATATATATATATATATATATATATATATATATATATGTATATATATATATATATATATATATAGGAAGTGCTCTCTAATCATATAGGAATAAAATCAAGCTCTAGTTCTTACAAAATATCCATTTTTAGATTTTAAATAGAGTAGACAAATTAACTTACAGTGTCTAAAAAGTTTTGTGGGTCGGATCAGTTGAACTATTTATTTCTTTATTATGCATGTGCCAACTTTGTCCCTTAACAAATTAATTACTTAACTTAAATGTTTTCCAGTTTAATTGAGGAACAATTGTTTTCTTAAATTTATTTTTGTTAAAATAATTCCATTATTCATAATAAGCCTTTAGATTGCGTGAATTGCGTACAAGACTTATAATTGGATACTTACCAAGGTTAGTTCTTATACAATAAGCATTCACATTGATTTGAGCAACGTGATGTACTTGTGGAGTTGAGACAAAAGATAAAATTTCAAAATTATCAGATACTTTATAATCGTTCGTTCATTCAGGCTTTCATCATATCAAAAACTGTCTCCGTTTATCGACGAAGAGATAAATATAAACCTCATCCTCTAGGTGCGTATGTTAATGAAAAATGTTAAAATGCAATAATAATTGTCGTGTGATTTCTACATTAATAAAAATGATTAATCATAACTTAAAACTCATTAAATCTTACAACATAAATTAAATTACCCTGCAAGTTATCTTTCTGTGCTTGCTTTTTGGTTTTAATCTTCGTTTCAAACCCAGTGCTTTTAATGTTTCAATCTAAAAGAGAATTCAAACCTTCAGTTTCCACCTTCAGCGTCTGAACTTCAAGTTTCTATTTTTGTTTTGATTTTTGGTCTTTGGTTTCAACTTCAGCAATTCTAACTTCAGTTCGAAATTTATTGTGGATCACTGCATCTTTCAGTTTCAGACTGATGGTTTGAAGTTTGCTCCTTGATTATATTTCAAAACTTTAGTTTAATTCTATTTTATGGTAATATAGCTGATCTTGAATATTGTTCGCTATATTGCTCTTAAATCATAATAAAGTATTTTCATTGGTTCATTAAATTCTAAGCCCTGAAACAAAACTTAGTTTCATCATTTGTTTCATGCCATATTATAGTGTCTTGAAAATTGACAATATTCGTCTTCGGTTTGTTTTTCCTCAAGTTGCCTTTATGAATTATTAAAGGTCTTAACTAAAATTTATCTAACTGTTTATGTTACCTCTCAATCTCATTTCTGAAAGCGCAACATTGACAGCTAAACAGAGTCCAGAGACTTGTTTTCCTTGGACTTGTTAGAAGAAAAGCTGTTGGAGCCGGTGAAACTACAGCCTGCCTTCGTATTCTCTTGTTTAGTACTGTCACGGTCACCAAGGCTTCAACCCTCTCAGGTAAATTGAGTGTCTCATCAATTGTAAACGTTGATAGGATAATTCTTTTAACTTTAGATATTCTAAAAATTGACTTGACATTCCCAAAAGTACGGTGTGTAAAATTAAATTTTTACACTCCGTTACATAAATACAAATTGAATTGGCGCCCGAACAGGGACTTTGTTTCTCTTGTCGGGTTGCGCTTAATTCACATCTTGTGACTTGTTCACACTTTCATTCATCGCGATTCTCGGTTTTCCTCGTTCTTTCATTATGCTGAAAGACTTAATTCAGGAAAAGGATTTATTTAAATCTCAATATAGAGAACATGGAAGGCATGAAAATCACCATCCTTCTCTGTTCAATAATCCTCATACTTTCGGTTTGGTTCCTCCTGGTTTTTCGCCGTTACCTCCTCGACTTATCCGTAATACGAACATGTATTCGGATGATTATATTTCAGATAGGATCGATAATGATTATTATAAAACGACTCTTTTACAAGAAAGTCCATTCCGTAATTCTCGAACTTTTTATTCGCAAAGTTCTGGATCATACGGTGACAAAAGCTCAAACATCGAAAGCATGAATTCGTATATTCCGATCCCTAAGCGCACGCGCGGAAATTTCTTCATTTTATCTCTAGTAATATCTTCTCTGTGGTTTTTTTTCGTAATTATACACGCGATGACTATTATCGGTCTCAAAATAGGCCATCACCGTATTTTAAACCTTCGACTCAACGACATTTTGACAGACCAGACTTCCCAGACGACCACATAACCCTACAGTTAGATATGTTAAAAGAAAACATTAATCTTAACCCAACTTCTTCAAAACACCACAAGAATGGTGGAAATTCTTCAGCAAAGAGAAGATTCTTGGAAGACATATCATTCCCGTAGTTTCCAACCTTCATCCCGTCATTTTCAATCTCGTAGTCCTCCTAAGAAAACCACTGGTTCTCGTTATTATAGAGATACCCAATTAAGTCCACATTCCTCTGAAACTTCCCTAACCTCTTCTCGCATTGTCGATCATCCTCATAATGCTTCTCGCACACATACAGATCTTGTGTGGTGTGACTATTGTGGTATTCAAGGCCATCAAATGCGAGAATGTTACAAGTACCTCGGTCTTTGCAGTTACTGCAAACAGAGAGGACATGTAAAGGCCGAATGTCAAAAACGGAGGACTCCTCTTTCTTCGCCTTCCACTCCTAGAACGCGTAATTGTTCCTTTTGTAAAGGTCCTCATCCGGGAATTAAATGTCCCCAAAGAACACCTCCCAGACAAGAGACAGTTGACCACAGACCACTGAGTGTTCCCCTCGCGAGCTCATAAAGGAAGCAGTGGAAAAGATTGAAACACCGCCTTCCACTCCCGTGACTGACGTATCTTACGAATCACAACCTCAGACATCACGACTCGATGACAAACCCTTAATCTCCACAGAAAAAAATCATTCTGAAGAGATTATTCCAGTAATTAATTCCATTACAGTTTTCTCGGACATACAAACCACTGACACGGACACTGACACTGACACTGACATTGACAAAACTCAACTTACTGAAGTATCGTTAACCACTGTTCCCACTGTGACACAGCTTCCCGTTTCCCCTATTAAGGAGAATAATACCAAAGTTTTTACCAAAGAACAACCTTTGGTGTCCTCTGTTTCTTTTTCTCCAAATAACTCCAGTTTCACTAAATGCATGATTGACAGTAGTGCTGGAGTGAGTCTCATCAGCACTGCCGTATTAAATAATCAATTGAAACATGTACGCTTGTTTCCTTCGTCTGAAATCAGGATTCAAACCATAAGTAGGTGGGTCCGTGATCTTAATGTCCCCATAAAATCTTACATAAACACACCTATATATTTCCAAGATACTGACTATCGTACTCAGCCAGTTATCTTTTTAGTCATCCCGGCAGAACTAATGCCTTTTCCGGTTATATTAGGGGCTATTGCATTAAGAGAAAACTCCTTAATAACCGACTTCACTGACCGATGTTTACTCCAGTATAATGGTAATAAACTTCATCGCATAGGTAAGTCAATTTAGACAATAGTATATTATAAAAGATTATGATCTATTCATCGTTTACTGGTTAAAGAAAATTCTCTTTGACATCTTTCTCAATTCACGTGGAGTCGCGATCGATTTTGCTCATAGATTTCATTGATTTTAATACTAATTTCAATTTATTTTATTAAAGTTACTTTCGTTAAATTTTGATAATTGTTTACATTAATTTAATAATTTATAATATATTTTATAAGAAATGATTCTCTGTCCCATAAAATATCCTGCACGATTTCATTAATTTTAATAATTCCTAACAGGATCAAAGTTTGAAAACTATTTCAAATACTTCTGGGATCGGTTTCTGAAATTTCATTTAAAATATTTCCGAAGTTCATAATTGTAATTTTAGGAGGTGAAGGTATCAATTTTTTGCAGATATTTTTGACTGAACAAAGTTTACATTATCTTGGCACTTAGAAAGTATGTTTTATCGACTATTGAACACTTTTTAAGAATGTAATGTATAATTAAAATGAGTTAAATAATAAACTTTCCTGGATCATTAAAACCAAGGCAAATTAGTCACAAATTAGATGATATCATTATACAAACTATTTTTATATTGTTTACATTATTCTTCGATTTGCAAAATCAATGCTGTCAAAATTTTCATCTGTGGCCTTGCTCAGCCCACATTCTGAAAAAGTTCTGCTGCCCCATCTTAAGTGTCAACTCGTGTTCCTATAGTGATATTTTAAAATATTAAAATACCAGTTTTCGACTTTAAAAACTTCCAAACCAACGAAAGATATTATCTCAGGAAAACTACAGTATACCACAGGAAAGGTGCAAATGAAAATTCTGCCTTGTCACTGTGGTAACATATCTTCTTCTTAATTTTCATATTATGCCTTCTGTGTCTAGGTCTGATGAAAATTTCAGTCTTGGATGTACTGCTTCTAATCTTCCCAATTATTTTGTTACCAAATTATAATGCTGACTTAATCATTTATCTACACTAATTGTCACCTTTTAGCCTTCTCATTTTTTTTTTTACTGAAGTAATAACTAACTAAAACACAATTATTCTCCCCCTTCATAACACCCTCATACATACATAATTAAAAATACCCCAAAATAAAATATAAATATGATACCAAACAGAACTACCACTAAGGGCAGCTCACTACAACTGTATATAAAAAGTTTTGTGGGTCGGATCAGTTGTGCTATTTATTTATTTATTTATGACATAATCATGTATGTGCCAACTTTGTTCCTTTAACAAATAATTACTTAACTTAAATGCTTTCCAGTTTAATTGAGGAACAATTGTTTTCTTAAATTTAGTTTTGTTAAAATAATTCCATTATTCATAATAAGCCTTTAGATTGCGTGAATTGCGTACAAGACTTATAATTGGATACTTACCAAGGTTAGTTCTTATAAAATAAGCATTCACATTGATTTGAGCATATGTAAACGTGATGTAATTGTAGAGTTAGCTTAAAGATAAAATTCTAAAATTATCGTATTACTTTATAAACGTTCCAGTTCATTCAATTCTCTATCATATCAAAACGCTGTCTCCGTCATCGACGAAATATTAACATAAACCCCTATCCTCGCAGGGGTAAGTATGTTAATGAAAATGTTAAAATGCATAACAATTGTCGTACTTCTTACATTAATAAAAATGATTAATATTTAGTACTGATTAAATCTTCATAACATAAATTAAATTAATTCCCGTTATTATCTTTCTAGGTTTTTGTTTTTGGTTTTAATCTTCGGTTTCAAACTTCAGCAGTTTTAATGTTTGGTCTAAAAGAGAATTCGAAACCTTCAGTTTCCACCTTCAGCTCGAACTTCGTTTCATTTTTGTTTTGATTTTGGTCTTTGGTTTCCAACTTCAGCAATTCTAAACTTCAGTCTGAAATTTATTGTGGATCACTTCGCAATCTTCAGTTTCAGACTACGGTCTGAAGTTTTGTTCTTGATTACATTTCAAACTTTAGTTTAATTTAATCTTATGGTAATATAGCTGATCTTGAATATTGTTCGCTATATTGCTCTTAAATCATATTTAAAGTATTTTCATTGTTCACAATTCTAAGTCCTGAAACAAAACTTAGTTTCATCATTTGTTTCATGCCATATTTTAGTGTCTTGAAAATTGACAATATTCGTCTTCGGTTTGTTTTTCCTCAAGTTGCCTTTATGAATTATTAAAGGTCATAACTAAAATTTATCTAACTGTTTATGTTGCCTTCTCAACTCATTTCTGAGTTAATATTGATAGCTAACAGAGTCCAGTGAGACTTGTTTTCCTGACTTTAGAAGAATGAAAGCTGTTGAGCCAGAAACTATAGTGAGCCTGCTCTCATGCCCCTTGTTAGTACCACGGTCACCAAGGCTTCAAACTTCAGGCAAATTTGAAAAACATCATCAAAACATTAAGGAATAACACTCTAACTTGATATCTTCTGCAAAATTGACTGAGATTCCTTGGCATGGTGTGGTAACAAATTTTTACTCTATTAATATATATATATATATATATATATATATACATAGTATAAAATATGTATAGTTATATATATATAAACATCACAATCTCTCTTCTTGGAAGCAAGTAGAAAAGAAAGCTCAGCCTTACCGCCCTTATACTTTATTAGTTTGAACTCGGTCTTAGCAAAAAATCCACCCTAGAACTTCACCGGACCGCGACGGACCATCACTATGGCTTCTTCTTGTCAATGTGGTGTTCATCCCTTGGCCCAGGTGGTTCACAGCCATACCCTCTTCACAAAACCCCCACCCATTCACCTCTATGCATCCCTTCTGCCCTACAAGCTTCCACATTTCTCTTCTCCAGGCATCTCCATTGTTAAAACCACTTTTTCTTAGGCTACAGCCGAATGATTCCAGTTCACCCATCACTATTCATCCATCCTTTCCACCTGACCAAACCAATCTCAATGTACTTTCTCATTTATTCTCTCTCTATTTACCCCTTTCTTTTCATAAATACACAACTTCTAATATGTCTATTCCCTAGTTTTATCATTCTTTCTCACACCTAGCACACCCCTAAGATTGTCCATCTGAACACATTAGATCTATACCTCTTTTTACAGACCATTGTCTCACTACTATACATTAACACAGGTAACAGCATACCTGCATGTAAGACCCAAGCACACTCAAGACTTAGTCCCTTTGCATCCACCAAGGACTTTTTAATTGCACCAGCCACTCTTCCTGCCATTCACAACTTTCCAGCTACACTCTGCATCAACTGTCCCTTTCATTAAAATTACATCTAATATTTAAACTCAGACACTTGTTCCAGCTGCTCACCATCTAACATACCTTCACACAGATTACTGTCCTCACTCACAACTATAACCTTACTTTTATCTACTTTTACACACCCTTCCAAATCCCTCTACCAATCCTCTCAAACTCTTCAGATTCGCCACACAAAACCAAATTATTCTGCACATATTAGGGTAGGGGCACTTCAATCTCTCTTCCATTCTCCATCATTCTAACACCTTCCCTGCCACTCCCATCTCCTAATTCTTTCATAACCCCCCATCCATATACAAATTGAATAAATCAGGAGACATAACACATCCCTGCCTTACTCCAGTTATTACCTCAAACCATTCTTTTTTTTATATATTTTTCTTACATACGCTTCACTATCGTCATACAAACGTTTGTTTCCATTCAAAAGCCGACCACATACACCATATATCACTAACACCTGCCATAGAGCTTTCCTATTAATCCTATCATACGCCTGTTGCAAATCCATAAAACCTAAATACAATTTATTCATCTTCTCCCTCATTTTCTCAATCATTTGTCAATGTGAAGATTTGATCCACACATCTCTACCACTTCTAAACGCACCTTGTTCTTCATCAATCAGTCCTTCAGTCACCAACCAAAATACCCAACCAAGTTACCAGCATATATCTTCCCCCCACAAACATTCAATCGTCCACACCCTATGATCCCTACAGTCCCTCTCATCCCTTTACCTTATATATGGGTACGCTATTACTGTTCTCCACCCTCGGAATTGCACCTCCATAAACGCTTTGTTACACAACTTCCAAATCCATTCAATTACTATCTCGACCTGTTCTGGATCATTTCAAATAAATTTCATTTTGCTCCAGATTTGGACTTATTCTTCTGAACTTTTCTTACCTAATCATTACTTCCCTCCTACCACAACCTCGTCCTCAAAACAACACCTATTCCTTTCTTGCACCATCAAACGCACAATAATATTCATTATTACCTCTTCATTACTGCCACTGCTATGCAGATTTTCCGAAGTGTTCTTTTTACACTCCCCTCACATCCATTTTATTAGTTGCTATCCATTTTATCCCTATTCATTATTCTAAGCAAGATTCCCCTTATTCATTCTTAACCTTTCACTATGTTACGCACCAGAATATATATTTTTTTAAATTCATCCATGATGATGGAACAATTTCTAAAAAGTAAATTTTAATAATTTAATGTATGAACTGAGTAAATAGCCTGCAAGGATTAATAGATATTTTATACACCAAAATTAAACGAACACGATGGTCAGGGAAAATCACTTTGGTTATGATCCTGTTTGGAATGCACAATTCCAGATAAGGGTTTTGAAATTTACATATATATATATATATATATATATATATATATATATATATATATATATATATATATATATATATATATATATATATATATATATATATGTATATATATATATATATATATATTGTTATATATATTTATATATATATATATATATATATATTTCTAGGGCTATTTGGTTTGAAACCAGCATGCTTTTGTTTAAATCAACTAAAAACATTTTTAAGTAATATAAAATTAATAAATAGCATATAGATAATACATCATAATTATAGTATTACATAATAATAATGATGAAAGTAATAATAATTATCTTCAAAATTTAAAATAAGTAAAAACACTTTTTATCTCTACCTACTGATGTTAAATACCTTAAGTTAGCCTGAGTATTTGAGCAAATTCCTTAAAAGCTCGGGCCCAACTTTTGATGTTATACCACCTCATAAAACCTGTAATCTTCATCTGTCATTTTTAATAGAAACTTCTTTTCAATTTCTGCTAGTTTCTTGTATTTCTTTGATGTACATCAAATAGTTGATTTTCCTCTTCTATAAATTGTTAACTTAAGATCTGTTTATCTGTTTATATCCTCATTTCTTTTTGTACATCAAATCTATATATTTGTCGTGTAATTACAATAATTTCAGCATTTTTAATTCCAATGAGAAATATTCTATATTCATTCGAATTTAGCCAACCAATGTCTATTCTAAAGTGTCTAAAGTAAAGACATCTTTCAAGCACTTGTTTTAAAGTGGGAAGTTTTAAGAAATTCTTCTAAGGGTTTAAAGCATTCATCCACACAATGTATTTATTTGATTTATTTGCTGTCTTTTCTGTATACATCTCTAAACCAATTAAAATTGATGATATTTATTTAATTATGTATCTGAAAAACAAACCAAATAAATATTAAATGTCATCTTTGGAAAAAAAGTAGATTTGTTTTTAGTTTTCTAAATAACTTTTAAATATAGGTAATACAAGAAAATGTCATAGAATAAACATTGCTTAAAATTAAATTCTGCATCTTTTAGTGTAAAATTCAGACATTGAACAAAATATTTATATTTATGTCTTTGGATTTTTAACCTAAGAGATTTGACAATTTAGTCTTTTATAACCTCAAGTGGGTCAGCTAAAACTGGTAACCACATGATTTTTTTATAAATCTTCATGTTGCATCAAAAGCCAAGTAATTAGAGGAGACACTTTTTTATTTTTCCGTTTCGGCCCCACCTAATCTAGAGCATTTATAATATATATATATATATATATATATATATATATATATTATATATATATATATATATATATATATATATATATATATATATATATATATATATATATATATATATATATATATATATATATAAAAATATATATATTTATATATTATAAATACAAAGAAGATATATATATATATATATATATATATATATATATATATATATATATGAAATATATATATATAGAAGTATATATATAATATATATATATATATATAAAGAAAAAGAAACAATTATTGACAACTTTTTATAATAGCCGCTTTAAAGTTTATTATCTATGATAAGAAAGAAATTAATTCAAAATGAGGTTTCGATCAACCAGATACAAATTATCAATATCAAATTCCAAAATTTAACTATTAATAAAAGCAGAGTTTGAAATAACGAAGTTAATTAAATATCAAAGAATTCAATTTTGTATTCAATTAATTGAATAAAATATTTCTATGTTTCAATTTAGTATTCGAAAGTGATGTTTATAACATGTTTTTCCAATTCTATATTCAATTTTCAACATTTAAATTTATTCAAAAATATTACTACTACTACTACTACTACTACTACTACTACTATTAATAATAATAATAATAATAATAATAATAATAATAATAATAATAATAATAATAATAATAATAATAATAATAATAATAATAATAATAATAAAGAAAGTTGACAATTGATTTGTGGCCTTAAAAAAAACACACAAATCTGTTTTCAACTTGTATCTAAATGAATATAAAATAAAATATTTTTGGTTAAGACACACCAATTTGATAATTGAAATTTTCTTGAAAACATTATCTTCTTTTGCTTGTTCCTTTTTGAATAAAAAACATAATCAAATGACTATGCTTTATAAGAAAAATTGTAGGTATAAGTTAGAGCAAAATTTTGTATTCAGATTCACCTTTACCCTTAGATCTAATATCTTTCTATTAACAATATATAATTATAGGTGAGTTTCTACTCTTTTTCCATCTATTTTATTACTACAGTAGTTTCCTCTGTGTCACTCCTGCCACCAGAAGAGAGAGAGTAGATGTTAGTCGAGCTGCCAGTTATCTCGCTTGCAATCATAGTCCTGAAAACAAAGAAACCGAGAGAAAAAAAAACAATAATAACAAACACACAAAGAAAAAGAAGAAAGAAAATTAAACATAAAAACACCAAGCAACCACAAGAATTTTGAGCACAAACCCCCTCACCACAGCAAGGTGAACCGCAACCCCCTTAACCACTATTATTATTAGATATCAATGGACACCTGCAGATGTGCATTGATATCTCAAAACCTTAAACCTAAAATATATAATGAAAACTTAATTCTAAAATATATAAATAATGCTCCACCCAGTTCTTCAAACTCCTTCTCAATTCTACACACGATTCTCCACTGGTACTCCTCCTTAAATCAATCAAGTTTCCTCCTACAATTATCCTCAGTTTACTTGTTTCCGCTTTCAAATTTTTCATTCTTCTGTTCAACTCTCTTCAATTTACTCATCTTCTCTCCTATCTTTTCAGATTTCCTTTATCAGTATTTCTGCTTCTCGAAGCTGCTTGAATAAGCAAAAAAACTGTGGAATAGAATATGAAAAAAAAAACAACAAAATAAAAATAAACATAATAAATAAAAAAATAAAAATAATAATAATTAATAAAAATAATAAAAAAAATAAGAATTTATAACATATCCTTCATAACTTTTATAAATTCAATAACTATATATACTTAATAATGAATTAAAATATCAATGTGAATAATATAACAATAATTAACCTCATAAATTAAATAGTTAAAAATAGAAAAAAAATGAATTTAATAACTAATAATTGTAATGAATTAAAATATTAAATAAATATGAATAAAATTATGATATAATAATAAAAATAATAATTAATAAACAAAATGAAACCCCTCACCACCCCTTGGTGCTCACCTGGGTATGTTGACCCAGTTTTTTTTTTTTTTTACCACTCGGAACTCAATCCAAATCCTTCGTGCATGGTCCACTCAGCAACACTCTAATCAAAGAAATCAGACTAAAAAATAAGAAAAAAATCATACATCAATAACATTCATAATTACCTCATCAAATGAAAGTCAGTCGCTGAATCGAACATCGGGCCGCTGAACAGAAGTAACTTCTCAGACTTCTAGAATTCAGACAAAAAAACACATCATCAACCCTTCAATCAATCATAATAATAATAATAATAATAATAATAATAATAATAATAATAATAATAATAATAATATATAATAATAATAGAAGAATAATAATAAATAATGCTATATTTACCTGTCACACATAGATCATCGAAAAAGTGAAGCGTCTACTATTTTTCTTTTTCGCTTACAAAAAAAAAAAAGTTTGAAAAATTATGTAAGGTCCCTCTATTGCCTCTTTTGGAAATAGAAAGTACATAAATACTAAATAAATATATAAAAAAAAAATCACTCCTAAATTATAAAAAAAAAAAAAATCACATTCAAA
Organism: Trachelipus rathkii; assembly: GCA_015478945.1. Classification (NCBI taxonomy): domain Eukaryota; kingdom Metazoa; phylum Arthropoda; class Malacostraca; order Isopoda; family Trachelipodidae; genus Trachelipus; species Trachelipus rathkii. The sequence goes on along the minus strand of JABUQX010028545.1, from coordinate 42,714 downwards.
ATAAAACTGTAACACTGCAAATCCCAGTCACGCATTGTTGGTGGACGTTCTAGAAGCATGCTCTGGAAAAATAAAACCAATAAATTATGAGACATACTAAAACAAAATCCTAATCCTAAATTATTACAGAGAAGGGGGAAGAGAGAGAGATTTTGAACAATTTAACATATGCAAAAATATGCTTTATTTTTCCTTTAAAAGCGTTTACAAATAATAAACAAACAACATGCAATCGTGGTTTTGAAGTGTCAGTGAAATTAATTATTTCAATTATACACTGGCCAACAAAGATTTTGCGGGCAAAAACATTTGAAGGTCATTTTATAGGTAACTTGTAGCCCTGATTCCGAATATGACCTCCGTTTTCCTAGATTGGCTCTAGTTTTTGAGATACAGGGTGGTCACAAAAATACATTAATAACAACAATTTATGTTAGGTTGTAACGAATTCACAATAAAAAACACGAAAGATATATATCAAATTGTTAATGAGGCAACAAAATGTTAATAGGCCAAACATTCAATCAAAAAGAACAAATCACACTAATGCATTACAAATCGTGCTGTCTATATGATTGTTCCTCTTGTGTGCAGACGCAGAGTTTAACTACACGTTAGCCCAACATTAGTTCGTGCCATCATGTGTATCCCATCTTCCTTAGATCTTTCTCCACTATCTGATATTCTTTGATGAACTTCCTCTTTGCCTCCTCACACATCCTTCTAGAGGCATGATCTGAAACCGATCTAGAAAGTGACTGTAGAAAAGGAACTTTTATAAAACATATTACACTAAAATTTTTGAAATTTGAAAGTATATTTTCTGGTACACGAGTTTCATACATAGTTGGTGCAGATTTATGGTTGCCCAAAAAGTTCTAAAAAGAACCAAGACAAAACTTTTCCAGGCAGATGTTTCAATATTCAGTCATGAATTTATGAAATTGTTAACCTTGGTGATTTAAGTGAATTTGAGGGCCGCTAAAGATTCCAGCTGAGTTTCTCCATACTCAACTCTGGAAAATCTGCAACATATTTGGAAACAGTTTTAAAAATTGATCTAGGGCCCTAACTAATTGCTTTATCAGTCCTAGTTTGATGGAGTGGTGGGGAAAATAATTTTTCCTGTCAACCAAAGGGTCTGATAATGATATTAAGATAATCACAGTCATATTTTCCTCAGTAGATCATACAACTTTTCCCCTAGTGTATCTTCAGCCCTACTATCCCACAAGCATATGGAAATAGTGGTACGTAGTATATCCTGCTTTGCTGCCCAAGGATAAGTGACCATCTTCACAAACCCAATTATTATAGACACCACTGGTGTTATTATATCTAAGCTTCTGCAAGATCATTCTTATATTTTCATATTCCTCTTCTGTTTATTATAATCTGCTTGAACGATATGTGAGTAACTAGCTACACACCAATAAACACACTCTAAGCTTTGCTGAACCCTTCAATTTCCTATCCATAAACAATGCCAATCTTCTTCATCGGTATTTAGGTAACCCTCTATTTCTGAGTAGAGTCCAGGGACAAGTTCCTTTACAGTATACTAGGGTCTCTTCTCAATGAAATATGGAAGAAGTACTCACCTCTTGTCCGAAAAAGTTACTTTACATCTGGCCTTGAGACAGCTCTTCACTTAGTGTAGATGCTAAAAGCTCAGAATCTGGCTTGGAGACTTAACTCTCGCACTAAATCATTGATCTCCTCCTGGGAGAACTCTGTGTAGAAGTGCTTTCTTCATATTCACTACCACTATCTGCACCTGTGCACGCCAAATCCTGGATATCTTCTTCATTAACAATGCTGGGTCTGGGAGTGTAGTGAACACTGATGGGGCATCGCCGGAGTGTGGTACAGGTCGCCTTGCTGATTCCAAATCTGGATCTCAAATTTACGTTTCTTGTAATGATTGATAATTCCTTCTGACAACCAAACAAAAGAACAGTTATGGTGATTCTTGGCTCCCGCCATACCATAGGAACACCAAATTTTAAACCTTTTCTTCGTCCATTTTTCTACACATAGATTTTCGACACACGTTTACAGACCATATGGGGAGCCCAAGACTTATCTTGGTCTCTGAGTTTCATTCCAGTATGCTAGATATGCTTGTTTGCCAAAGTTAGTAATATTTTTCCTGGTTCTCCCAATATTCACCACAGATGTAGCAGAATACATTAAGTTATTCAAACAGGCTCTTCGTACTCACTTATAGTGTTCTGAAAATAGAAAATAAAGTATATAGTAAGCCCCTTAAAAGAAATAAAACGATATTACTGCAATAAAAAAGATATTTGTATAGAGTAAATCTGGAACACCCTGTATCAAGAACTGAGCCAATCCCAATCCACATTTGAAATCAGCACACCCGATATACCATAAATTCGATAAAATATCCTTTGCAGCAAAATAATTTTTGGTTGTTGCTTAAAGATGGAATGATTGGACATTTCCCCGTGGAATTCACTGTAAGGTCATGCTATTTTTTCATATATATATATACATATATGTGAAGAGTATATATAGTATATATATATATATATATATATATATATATATATATATATATATATATATATATATATATATATCTGCTATTTTATCATATATATATATATATATATATATATATATATATATATATATATATATATATATATATATATATATATATATATATATATATATTTATCTTTTAAACTTAACATCGCAATTAATGTCAAAACCAGATTTGCAAATAAAATCCAACAAATTAACTTTACATCAAATTATTAAACACGGCAAAATTCATTTATCAATTAGTTGATTATATTTTAATTTTTTATAATAATTTTAACCTAGTTCAGATAAATTGGACTTTGTTTTAAAGACAATATCCCAAGGAATAATAATTAGCAAATTATTTTCACTTGTGACATATTTAAGACAACAATATCAATTATTGAAACAGGAGAAATATTTAAGATTAACTTTACGCAAACTTTTTTTCTATTGAAATAAATATATGTGCTTCACACAGTTCAATGTCAACTAGTCGTTGACGAGAGATTACAGTTTCACATAGCACATTTATGAGTGACTATGAACATGGATTTCGGTAATACTTTCAGATATATCAATATTTTAACTCCTCTATTATATATTTAACGTTTATTATCAATACCTTTCTAATTGATTTGTATCTATTTAGAGAATAAAAAAATACCTTTTAATTACACTGTATATATATGGCAAGTTTTAAATGGTATTTTTTATGAAAAAAATGAAAAATAGTTTGAGTATCATCAGCTTGTAAACAAAATTAAGTGTGTATGACACTTTATTTTTTATGGCTTATATAGAAAAGACAGTTGGAGGATGAGAATTAAAAGTTATAGATCCAAAATCTAACCGTCAACAGCTCACGACGGTTCAAGCGATGTTCTAACTTTTACTGGACTTTAATAGCAATAAAAAATTTATAAATACCATTCTAGTAGAATTGTCTCTGTACAATTGCAGAAATCCCCAAACCCGTGACAGAAACGAGTACTGGCAATTAACATTGGGTTTGAGATAAATGAAACAATAAAACGGAAGTTAAACAATGGGTAATATTGCTATGAAAAAAGGCAGTAATTATGTTCACTAGCGCTTGATTAAGTCCAAATAGATAAAATTAAACATGAAGAAAATCTTTCCTGTTTTCGGCACAATACACCCGTCAGAAATTTAATTATTGAGTGCGGATACGATAGACTACAAAAAAAATCCTAAATAATACCTGGAATGGAAGAAGGGTGGTTAATTGCTGAAATAAAGGTTGAGAATTAGTATTTTATTTTAGTCCAGTATGGCCAAGAGGGACAGTTGGAGGATGAGAATTAAAAGTTATAGATCCAAAATCTAACCGTCAACAGCTCACAATGGTTCTACCGATGTTCTAAAATTTATACTGGACTTTAATAAAAAAAATTCTAAATACCAATCTAGTAGAATTGTTTCTGTTCAAATTGCAGAAATTCCTAAACCTGTGACAGAAACAAGTACTGGCAATTAACATGGGGTTTGAGAAAAACGAAACAATAAAAACGGAAGCTAAACAATGGGTAATATTGCTATGAAAAAGGCGGTAATCATATTCACTAGCGCTTCATTAAGTCCAAATAGATAAAATTAAACATGAAGAAAATCTTTCCTGTTTTCGGCACAATACACCCGTCAGAAATTTAACTAATGAGTGCAGATACGATAGACTGGCCCTAAAATCCTAAATAATACCTTGAATACAAGAAGGGAGGTTAATTGCTGAAATAAAGGTTGAGAATTAGTATCTTACTTTAGTCCAGAATAGCCAAACCAATAAAATAACTTTTAAGCCAGCGAAGGAAAATAATTTCAATGATTCCGTCAACTAGCTATAAATAAAAAGATGTAGTTGACCCTAGCGGAAGGTTAGCTGCTGTGAAATAGGTACTAAGATGGAAAAGGTAGCTCCTGTTTGAGGAATAGGAGCTTTTAAAGGCATTTAAGTATTCTTTAAGCTGCAATAATAAATTATCTCATAGATGAAGTTCTTAACGTAGCAGACCGGGAGAGCAAAACAAAGTTTGTAGGGACATTACAGTCTGAAGTGCAGTTATGATAAAGAAGTGTGGTCTGAGCTCAAACTCGGGCTTTTATAGTGGCACATTTTTTTTCGCAAAGAGGGTAAATCATTCATTATTCACAAATGAATTATAAATACACATAAAAATATACATAATATAAATGGCTTTCAAACCATAAAAGAATATTTTAACAAATGAAACTCAAAACCATTGAAAAAATTTCTCAAATTTTTCTAGTGAAATATGATATTGAATATCTTGTTGCAAACATGATCTCCAATATTCCCATAGTTAATTAAATAATGATTATTACTAGATACTAGTGCAATTGTTTTCTATGTATGAGAAGATACAGCCCAACTTTCTGATCAAAATGATATCAAAATCGATGCTGTGGACGGCAGAAAACTCTAAAAATATTGAAAGGTTTGATTATGAAACTTCAGTGATCTTTGGCATGTTGAAACAATTTTAATTGGTCAATTTAGAATATGAAACTTTCACCGAATAAAAAGTAGAATCTGAACAAACCATAGGTACCTGTTTTCCCAAAAAGCAACCATTATTATGGAAGCCACAACAATTTAATAGAAAATATTTGCCAAATGAATTAAAAAAAAAGGCTGCCACAATATGGAAAAAAGCGTAATAAATTCAGATCAATTTGAAATTATTATAACGGATGTATATTGTGTAAAGAAAGGATCTAATCAAGTAGATGTCTACAAGGTTCTTTCATGCAGCCGAGGTAATTGTGTGATCCATGGTGTATTAAATAATTGATTTCTATAGTAGATGAATATAGATAATATGTCGCGAGGAATATATATGCTGTGCTATTTGAAATTTAAGAATTTCACTGCTTTAAAACTCTTCTTTTAGATTTTTCTTACTTTTTCCTAATCTATTAAGTGTTCTTTCAAACTGAATAACAATGAGAATATGAAACGTGTAAGACGTGTGCTGGTGTTAAGAACAAGGCTAAAATAAGAGAAGGATGAGGGTGCGAATTCTTAGAAAATTTTTTTTTCTTTCATATATGTCAAGGTGATAAAAGCCGTATTAAAGGATCTTCTTTGATATGTAAGAGCTGAATTAATACTTGTCTTTTTTTAAGTACTGCGAAGTTCGTTGTTTTATTGGGTTAACAAATTCTGAATAAAATAAGATCCATCCGGTTTGCGACCTACATATATCGTTCACGAGCCAGGGAAATTGTCGTTACAAGGTGATAGCAGTGTGTACGCAGCTGTTCAGTAACCATTCTTTATATTAGGGTTATCCCTTCTTCTAGTCTAGTATTTATGCCATCTCTGGGACTAAGGAATACTTTCTAGAAGCCCCTAACAATGTAAAGGAAAATGTTCCTACACTGCGTGTCAGTCACAGTAAAAATTGAACCTGTGACTTAGCAATGAACCAAAGTGATAATAGAGAAAATTGGCAAGTATGGCTGAGAGAAGTGGAAACACGATGATGTGCAAATAAGAAGAGTAATAAACAGACGATATCTAACCTGTGATGGGCAGGAACTTAAATATATTATAAGGACGAGGTATCCACAATCGAGCATATGAACTTCACATTAACTACATTTAGAAGTAATTCCTGTTTAGCTCTTGCTCGAAGCCCTTAGAGTGTGATGCGAAATGATCAATTATTTGATATAACATGTGACATGGTCTCGCGATAAGTGTGTAGCTAATAGCGAAATGCCGAGGAGATAGACATTCCTTTGCATTCAATCTTTATTATCGCGTCACTACATTCTTCCGTACAACTATCAATTATATAAAATGCAATACCTCATTGTTAACGCGACCCTTACATTACATGTTATCTAACGATCTATGAAAAAATACAAAAAACTAATAAAAAAATATATGATGAATCATATAACAAATCAAAACTAACCAGAAATAATCTCGTAGAAGAAAAGAATAAAGAACCAGCACAAGCTCAAACAAAGATAAGATTGAATAACTTTCATACACCTTATAGAACAAGTACTCAATGCTATGTTCCATTGCCTTGAAGAGGTCCTCCCTTGATGTGTGAGACGAAAGCTTGGCCAATCTATTATGTATAATTTTATTATTAAATTTTAGTTTGAGTAAAAATTCAGATATTATTAATAAAACATTGGTTTCTTTTCTAAATTTGTTATATAGTAACTAAATAAAATGGAAAATTTTCTGAACATCTTTTTCCTTTATTCGTAATTAATATATTATATATATAATATATATAATATTAATAAATTAATAATTATTAAATATATATAATATATATTATATATAGATTAATATATATCAATATAATATATATATAATATGATATATAAATAATATCATACTATTATATAATATAATATATTATTACTATAATGTATTATCTATATACTATTAAAATTTAATACTATATATTCTTATTGTATATATATATATCCGTACATGGATAGATTAATAAGTTAAATATATAATATATAATATCCAACCCGCCTTTTGCGACACGAGTAAAAACTAGTGTTTCTCTCCGCACTGAACTGTGGCTGTTTCCAATAGTGATGAAAACATAATAAGGGGTTTAATTGAGAATTATTTATTAACAAAGTGGAAATAAGATTATAGTAGCGTACCTAAGCTATAATATTAGCAATATATGTTCTCATTATGGCGATAATACCAAGGACATGTAATGCATGACTCTTCTTAATATCAGCGATAGTGAGAAGGAACACTATCTCTGACGTAAACTTACTAAGTGCCTTTGAACTAATATATCGAAAATTATGTTATCATTGCTGAATGTTTTGTCCAATGTGAAAATTCTAACGTACCAGAAATTTTCATGCTTACAAGGTCAAGGCGAAAAGTGAATCAATCGATTTCTGTTAAATTCTGATGTCAAATAAAGTCTTAATCTACTATGCAACAGATCTGCTGGAACAAACATATGATGTGCTCTTTGGGGAGGGGCAATATTGCGTATAACAAAATTTCTGTAAAATTTTTTATTTACAAGTAAATAAAGAATTGAAAAGAAGAGTTAAAACAGAGCTATGGAGTCGATACCAAAGTACATGACAGTTGATCTATCCGAGTCTCCCCGAAGACTTATCTCTACAAAATAAATACAACAATGTAAGCGTAAACGTTGATAGTCGGTGCAGTTTATAGTAACAATAAAAATATAGTGAAGTAGTCTCCGCCTGTTGATGTGTGGTTTGATATCTTTATTGCACAAACAAAATGAAAACAGTAAAAGTAGAGGTTTTAAGTAACTCTTCCTCTACCATCTGATATAAGTCTGTAAAGTATGGAGGTACTATGAATTCGAATGAACGAGAGCGAAGTATATAGTTGTGGATCGTACGAAGTGAGATCGTTGGAGAAAAAGTGTTAGCATGGTCCATTACCAAAATAGTTGGAAAAAAAAGAAAAAAAAAGTATCAAAAAAGAATTTAAGTAAAATAGAGAATAAATTGAAAAATATTGTCCGCCGTTTCATTTTCTTCACCCTTTTAAAATACTGAGCATTCTCTTAAGATTAGTTATTATTTTAGGTGTTTAATATCAAATCTGAATGAGAAGAATCGTAATAAAAACACTAGAGGAAAGTGGTTTATGAGTGCACTACTCTGTTCTTTATCAATTATCCATCATCTCAACAGAGTCGATTTTGGTGTTTGTAATTTGGTAATGCTAGTTTGAGATAGGGCATGGAACCAAGGAATAACCCAAGCTGTTGGTAGTATAACTATAATTAATAATTAAATAAAATCAGATTTTATATTTTTTACGATGTGTTGTAAAGGGCTAATATAATATTATAAATAATATATGTGTATGTCTATCCCGAAATGAATAGTAATGTGCATAGAGAGTGGGTTGGTAGTGTAAATTGTGATAAAGATTCGTATGTATGTGCGGAGAAGGTTCATAGAATTGGTGTTTCATAGTAAGGCTAAATTGTTTTTGGTTTTGTTGAGAGGATGAATTGTTAATTAATTGTACAAAGAATGATGGATGAAGATGATTAATATAGGTGTCGCGTCACATTATAAGGTAAGTAGGTTACGTGCATGATTTTTTCTGAGGGAACTCATTCATATCAATAGAGACGGTAGCCCAGTTGGAGATGCAGTAAGGAGGGGCAGAGTGCATTCCTCCGAGCCCCCTAATTTCTTGGACTGGAATAGTTACAGAGAACATATTATGACAGCCTGTCTGTTTGAATGTTTAGGCCACAGACCGGAAGGTGTAATTATAGGTGCGTATTCTCAGTATGAGTACTGAGAGAAAAATTGAGTGGTAATGATCTCACTCGTTAGATAATGGGAGTATAATTAAGGATGCGCATATTGGGAGTCGTACTATTATTTATTCTAAAGTACTTTTGAATGTAGATGTATTAATTAATAGAGCTTAAAGTCAAACTAGCATTTGAGGGCGTTCTGAGAGGAATGGCCCCTTGTACTGCTGAGCAACCTGTTTCTGAGCATTTTAATTGGTATTTTCTGCGAATAGATGAACCTATTTGCAGACTTGTATGGTCTGGAATGCGAGCATGGTGATGGACGTTGTATGACGCAATAATTCTTGCGCTATATATTCTCAAGTCAGGAAGAGCTTGTACACAGGGATTTTATATAGCCTGAGCTTCAATCAATAACTGATATAAAGAGACAGGGGTGCAGAAAAAATCAAAGATCAAAATGAATACTTCACAAGCAATTTTATCGAGTAATTCCATCTATAGCGTAGTCGAGGATAATTTTAACTAGGTCAACTATTATGTAGATATGAATTGATAAACCAATTCAGTTATGTGTTGGGTTATCGAAGTGATCGAGACTAGTAGATTTTGCAGTCTTAGTTTACTTCTAAAAAACTGAGTATGAAATCGGGAGTACTATATAGATAAATGTGTTGGAGAGATTCTATGTGTGATGTTATCATAAAATATTTCTATTAATTTAAAAATATATATATATATATTCTTATATATATATATAATATATATATAATATCATATATAATATCATACTAATATATATATATAATATATATATATATAATAGTACTATATATAATATATAATCAATATCAATACTATTTGTCTCACTACCATAAAAAATAATACATTATTCCTGGCCTACGCCCAATGATATATATTATAAATACTATATTAAAATAGGTAATATTAGATATATTAATTAATATTAATATATATAATATATATAATACTATATATATATAATATAAAAATTATATATATATAGAAGATAGTAGTCATCTGTGAATATTAATTAATATTAATAAATAAACTTAAACATAATAAAATAGAATAATATACTTTATGTTATGTACTGCTAGACAACTCAGGATTAGCATTCATTGTACAACTCAATACTAGTCATTTATTCATATTATGTGGTTCTGCTTTGTAAATAAGGAAAGTTGAGCGATATGATATGAAGTGTAGTAGATGGTGCAACTTAGAATTCTTATTCAGGTGATGTATTAATGATATATTAGTTTATAAGAGTCATTTATGCGATCACAGCGGTGCTTTTTCGCCACTGACGTTTGAGTGTTGGGAAGTGCCGAAGAGCCCTTGAGAGCAAATTAGATGACGTAGATAGGTATGTGAGACACATCAGTGCTCTCGTAAGAAGAAAAAATGCAACGTGCAATGACTACGCATTCACAATGCTATTGCTACGGCCTGGCAGACTGGATAAATCTTTGTAGACGCTTACTAGTGAGAACTCGTCCCATCAAAAATCCACCCTAGAGCTTCACGGCGATACGCGACGATATGCCGTATGATGTTGACGAAACGATATGATAACATACGGATCAAATGAGTAGAGAAGAAGTTTTGCAATCTACTCTTTGGTCGCGCATGTGTGGCGCGCACAACCAGTACCCCCCTCACAAAACCCCGCCAATCACTCCTTTTATGCACGTTTCTTCTCGCTTATGCCAACTCACATTTCTCTCCTCAGGGCATTAACTTACTGACCACAAATCACTTTTCTTGGCTTCCATCCGTCGATTTCCACACACACACTTACCACTATACATCCGCTTAACCAACGACTGTCATTCATCCTTTCACATGTCGAAACCATCTCAACATACTTTCACTTTATTCTCTTTAAAAAAAAAAAAAAATGAAAAGTGAATCATTTATTATTTATAAATGAATAATCCTTTAACTTTTTTTTATATGTTTAGCAGAGTTGCTTCAAACCAATATCAAAACCCATTGATTTTGAAAAATTTCCAAAAAATTTATTTTCAGAATCTCCGTAACTCACGTTTGGTGTGAAAAATAAGTGAATGAGAGAATAAATGAGATATTTAGTCATGTTGAATGGCCATCGTGAACGGTATATAATAATATATATAATACATGAAATGAGTCTATCATCGAAATAATTGAAGTTATAAGCTGAGTAAAATGTTCAATATATAGATAGTGTGTAAACTGCTTGATATAACCGTCCAGTTTGGAAGACCCTAAGAAAAGTGGATGAGTCAGTGAAGGAATGCTTGGTATATTTATATTAAGTGATTGCAAATTTACCTTTAATCTAAGTAAAAAATGTGCATAAGCCCTGAAAATTGAATGTGCGATAAATAAATAAAAGGGTTTGTTTATAATAAAGGTTATAAACGTAGATTAGTAGTGGCTTGTCCCGGGGGTAAAACCTCTAACGACAAATAATGTAATACCTATACCAATCAAAGTGAGGTCCGTACAGTAGCCAATCATGAAGCCCTTGGAAGTGGTAATATATTTTTGCGCATTCAACGGTTCACAACTCAAATATATAAATAATATATATATATACTAGGTACTTGAGGGTACATATGGTGCATGGGGTCTTTTCTTTCGCCCTTCTACTTCTAATCAGACTGCACTATGGCTTAGTGGTTCACTTATACCTTATAAAGTGGTAGAAAGTTATAATCGATTGACTTAGCGGCCTTTTAGTGGCTCAGTGGTGCAAAGTTGTATAACTTCGAACTTAACGGCCTTGTTGCATAGATAGATGAACAGCAATGAAGGGAAACAATTTTTACTTGGAGGAAGGAAAGAAAGGTAGTGTTCCTTCTTAAGGGCCCCAATTAAATATACTTTGGCCCTGCAAAAGTTTTTAAGTATTTTAATTTTTTTATTTTATTTTTTTTTTATTTTTTTTTTAAATAAAACTAATTTGAACTACAATAAAATTGGAATTATTATTATTAACCACAATTAAAATAATGTAGTATTCATTTCTTTTATTGCAGTTGAATTATTCAAAGTATGGATAAAGAAAGTTCTTCTCACTGGTGCCTCCTGCAAGGAAAAAAAAATATACAACAAATAAAAATTATATTTCATCTTATGTCATTCCATAATAAACTAATTTTATTTATCTCCCTTTCAAATTTAACCTCAAACTATTTAAACAACAGTGGTAATGATTAAATAACTAATCGTACTAATATGAAATATTGAGGTTAAAACTATTGGATTTTTAACAATTTTAGATTCACGTCATACAATTTTTCTTTCGAAATGACTTGAGCAATTGAATTCTAAGAAGTATTCGGGTGTGACATGCTTTGTGTGGTACTCAAGCAAACTTATTCCTATAATGGATTTAAAAACTGGACAACGTAAAAATTTATTATTATAAATGACTTGAGCTATACAAAAACTGAAATAACCAAATTGATGTTTTTAACAAAAATTAAATCAATGAAGGAAATAGATTACCGCGTAGATGGAACAAAGCAAATAGCCCAGCATTCCCGATTCGCAACTGAAACCACCCCGCATTTATGTAGCAGACTACTATAATTATATATAAAATCCACACTTCACAAACACAACCCCCTACCAACCCAAACAAAATTCATGTCACATTACTCTAAAATTGCCATAAACCTACAACGCCCACCAATAGATTAACAATTAATAGACTTCAGGGGTCATACTCACTTTTGGAAATTTAATACTAAATTATTAATGGTTTTTATTTTTTGGTATGTACTACTATTTTTCCCACATATTTGTTAAAAAATCCAACTTTCATGTTTATTTCTCT
>JABUQX010028545.1:0-27500 GCA_015478945.1 Trachelipus rathkii | reverse complement strand
AACTATTGCCCTATAGCCATAACTTGGATTCTAGCTAGCAGCAATATAATTCTTCTCATCGTGACTTCATAGATCACCTGGGATCTCATTCCCTTCTTTCCAGTACGGCCGGCCCAAGCACTGGCGATATACATTTCTATCTAACCGATTTATGGTTTTTTCGCTCTTAGGAAAACTACGGGGAGACTTGGTGGTGGCGCTTGACATATATCCAAAGCAATTTGACCCCGAGTATGGCACGCGTTACTCTCTCCAGCTCCCCTCCTTTGGGTTCCTTTCTTCTCTTTGCTTACTTATATCGTAGCTTTTTTTAAATCGCTCAATATAGGCTGTTGTTGATGGGGCGACTTCTTCTTCTTTCTGTCAGTAGTGATGATCGTCAGGGATGTATTATTATCCTGGTTTTCATTAATGATCTTCTCCCTGCACCTCTAACTCTATCCACTCGTATTCATATGACTCGACCCTTCATCCTTTAAACTCATAATCAATTCTACTCCCACTATTTACTTCTGGAATTGCCTCTCGTCTCAACTTCCGATTTTATTCTCGCTGATGGATAGAAATAAAACTTTTGTGAAATTCAATTCTTTAAAACCCAACCTTTTACAAATCTCCTCCAAAATACCTTCTAACTTTCCTGTCTCTTTCGACGGTTCTGTCGTCTCTTCACTGTTGACAATATAAACATTCCTGGCCTTAACATGAAACCAAAAAAATGTCTTGGGAAAACCTTCACATCACAAAACGGTGCAGGGCGGCCTCAAAGACTGGAGTTCTTGTTAGACTGTTGAGACTTTCCTCCTTTCTCTGTTGCTTCCGCTATTACAAAGGCTCATCCGCCATTGTATGGAGTACTGCTCTCATATCTGGGGGGGGGCTCTGGTGTTTTACACCGCTTTGGACATGGTCGAGTCAACGGCAAAAAGGCCTATAAAACTGTTCTGTACTTTCCAGTTCAACTTTACCCTCTATCTTTGCGAGGCGATGTTTGTGCTTTATATCTCTTTCCTATAGGTACCGCAGCGGCAAATGCTCGAAGGAACTTATCACTCGCGTACCACCACCTTACGACGCCTTCGTACCACAATAGGTGCTGTATCTGCGCACGAGTATTGTGCTGACATTGGTAACTCCGGGCTAGTTTGCTGTGGTGCTTCCTTCTTTCCAACCCCTCTGTTTTGTGGAATTCTCTTCCATCTTCTGTATTTCCTACTGAATTAATCTCCTCACTTTTAAAGCCTTGCGGTCGTGTGCTTCATTATGAGTTTAATTTGCGCTAAAGGGTGAACTTTTGAGGGTACTAACCCCCCTCCTTGAATAGGGCTCTGCCCTGTGAGGTGGTGGTTGACAACTGTAAAAAAAATCCTTGAATGGGCAGATATGTGACAAATGAACTGAATCTTCTATTCCCCCCGTCCAAAACATTCATTCAGATTATCCCAGAAAATTCCACTCTCTTCAAACATTACCCTCAGAAGGATCATATGTCGCAACCACACAAATTTTGCACCTTTTCAACAATTAATTTTAACTTTAGACTTCTAGTACTCACACACACAAAAACTATCACAACTCTGTAAACACAACTCACTTCATCAGAATTGCAAATCCTTCTATACCCTCTCATTCCTTTCCACACGCAAGCAACACAAACACATTTCACAACCACACCACTCATTTTCACCTTTCTTTCATCTTTGTTTCAGTTCACAGCGAGCAAATCCAAATTTGCCCCTTCTAAATACATCCATCACCTCTCTCCTTTCATCTCCTCAACATTTATTCCTCTGACATTTTCATATACAGCATATCGGATTCATACATTTTCGCCGAGGGATAGAAGGGCGCTTACTACGATCACGACCTTCTCCGGAGGCATGCGATTAGCATTCCTGGCAAAAGATAAGGGGTAGTAGGCAGCCAAAACCCAACTACCACCCTCCCTTTAGTCGCCTTCTATGACACCGCAAGGATAACAATGTGGAGGCAATTTTTTCTCCCTCACGTTATGATATAAGGGATAGGGATGTCTGTAAGATGTTTGCTAGAAGAAGGGTGTGGATTATGGTGTGTTATATTGATATGTTGTCTGGAGGATGAGTGTTGCGGATATGAACGCATAACAGAAAGGCGAAACCATTAGCACTGGAATGTCATACATACCATAAGTTAAAATGGGAATATAATATATATATATATATATATTATATATATAATATATATATATAAGTATATATACTAGATATAATATAGATATACCAGAGATAACAGCCTGTGACCAGATCAACATTAATATCAGATACAGATCAATATCAGATTACAAGAGTGTCCTTATAAGGTAATTTATCGTGAGCTGTTATGTAATCATTTATCTTCATATATTATTTGTTTATCTTCATATTATAAAAGTGACGTGACTTAATTTAATATCTGCCTTACTAGACGGTACGCATATAACGAGACTATATTAATATACCATTAACATATTAACATTAATTTATATTTGTAATTATATTTATATATTCATACATTATTTATCGTGAAAACCTCACTAGCCATTAGACATCATCCATTATTTAATCAGGTAAATTATTCTTTCATTAATTGTATTTTAGTAAATTACATAAGTCATTATTGTTTGTTTATTAGTATCAATTGCGCCACTCTGCTATTGCTACATTAGTACCATAATGGTTGGTCATGAAGATCAAAAGAAGGATGAAGAGTGCAGAATGATAGGAAAGTGCCCCGTATTTTCAGGGCAAGAAAGAGATTATGAGAAATGGAGACGAAAGGTGTGTGATTGGGTAGAATTAAATGAGAAAGTGAGGCAAAAGGGTTTAATTATAAGACTGTATCTAGAGGGGGAAGCTGAGGACATAACAAAGAATATCAGTATGGGAGATTTGTCAAAAGAAGGAGGAGTAAAACTAATTTTATCAGCCTTAGACCAAAGATATAAGTTAGACAAAAGAGTAGAGAGATTCAATAGCGTATTAGATGTATTGAAAATTGAGAGAAAATATGATGAGAGCGTAAAAGAATATGTGATTAGATATGCGAAAGTTATGAGTGAAGCAACATGTTTAGGAATGAGTGAATGGGGAACAGATGTGAAAGGAGCACATCAGCTATACTCAGCCAGATTGAAAAAATGGGAAGAGCAAATTATAATAGGTGGATGTGGTGATAGCGAGTTAGAGTATGAAAACATTAAGAAGCAAATGTTACGGATATTTGATATTTGAAGATAGAAAAAAAGATAAGAAAAGACAGAGGAATGAAAGAATGTGGTGGGAGAAAAATAGACAAGCTATGGATGAGAGTACAGGAGCAGTGTATAAGAAAGAAACAAAAGAGGCTATAAAAGAAGAAAGACAAGGTTGTTATAACTGTGGAGGACTAGGACACATGAGTTGGGAGTGTTTGAAGAAAGGAGATAGGTGTTTTAAATGCATGAAGGATGGACATGTGGTGAAAGACTGTATTGATCAAATGGTTTGTTTAAGGTGTGGTAGAAAAGGACATGATTCTAAACAGTGTCAGACGAGAGAGGAGAATATAAGAAAATGTAAGATATGTCCTAAATGGGGGCATGAGGAAAATAACTGTTGGTGGAATATGAAAGAAAGAGAGATGAATATGCAAAGAAAAAAGGATGAAAAGGATAGAATATATCTAGGGGAGAGAAGTGAAGCGATTCAAGAAGAGGAAGTTGAAAGAGAGGGGATGATTGAAGCAATTCTGGATACTGGGAGTAATAGTACAGTGATTGGTAGGGAATGACTGGAGGAAATATTAAGAAATTTGAGTAAAGAGGACATTATAAGACTAAAAGAGAGCGAAGTGAGCATAGAAAAAACATAGTTTTGGGGGATCAGATTATAAGGGAGAAAAACGTTTATTAATACCAATAGATATAATGGAACAAAATGGCTTATAGGAAGAAAAATATAACAGAATTTAGGAGCACTAATTGACATAAGTAGTAACACCGTGGAATTAAAAGGAATAGGATTAAAAATACAAGGAAGATTAGATACAGTAGGACATATTAGAATACCATTAGTCAAGAGAAGAGATAGAAAAAATATGGGTTAGTGGAGATAAGTGGTGGATAGGACAAACAGAAAAGCAAAGAGAAAATAAAATCAAAAATACAAACAATTTGGACATTGTAGTAGAGAAAATCTGATAAAAATAATGGATAAAACATATAGTGGAGAGAACATATATATATGAGAGGGATAAAACAATATTAATATCCATGATAAATAAAGTGATAGATAACTGTCAAGCATGTCAAATATATAAACATACACCAAGTAGACCAGTCATTGGATTAGAAAGAGTGACATAATTTAATGAACTATTATCAGTTGACATGGGAGAAATAGAAGGAAAACGTTTCTTAGTAATGGTAGACGAATTGATCGGATATGTACAAGCCATATGGACAGACAGAAAGAAACCAACGGAGATAGTTGGGAAAATTATAGATAGATAGATCAGTGTGTTAGGAGCACCACATAAGATATCAGACAATGGTAGAGAGTTTCAAAACGAAACGATGGAAGAAATGTGTGAGATGTTTAATATCAAATTATTAGCAACAGCGGCGGAGAGTCCATGGAGTAATGGAAAATGTGAGAAAGTGGTAGGACTCTTAAAGGAAAACATCAGAAAGTTACATGAAGATGGATATAGAAACAATAATCTTTGTCTATGGGCAGTATACAGTAGAAATAATATCCCTAATAAGAGAGGATACACTGCTAATAATTTAGTTTTTGGATGGCATAAGATAGATATATGTAATGTGGTGGATGATGAAGAGGGATGGGAAGGACAAGTAATAACAGAAAATAACAAGTACAGGAGGAAGGCGTGGAAAGAAGTGATGAGCTTTCAAGCAGAAATGAAGATAAGGAGAGCTTTAAATAGTATCATTAGAGAAAGCAAAATTGCAGATCTACAAGTAGGAGAATGGGTACAATATAAGAGAGATAAGAATAAATGATGGAAAGGACCTGGAAAAATAATAGGAATAGATGGAAAAACTAATAGTTAAACAAGGAGGTTCAATAAGATATACTCAAAGAGTACATGTGAATAGGGTCAACAAAATTGGGACACATAAGGAGAATAAAATAGAGTTGACATCAGAAGATAACCTGGAAGAAACAGAAGAACTAGAAACAGCAGAAAATGAGAAGAAAAGAAATGAACAAGAATATGAAGATGATTCAGAAGATTCTGATAGTATTGGGTATGGTTTCGTGAATGGTGAAGAAGACAAAGAGGAGGAAAACATAGAACAAGAGGAACCAACAGAAGATCTTCGTGATTTAAGTAGATTGAAGAGTGGTGAGAGGTGGAAAATGATTGACAAGGAAACAAAACAAGAGAAGAGAGTACAAATTATGAGTAGAGCAGGGAAGGTTGGCAGTAAGAAGTGGAATCAGAGTTATAACGTTAAGGATTTAAATGACGGCACTATCAATTGGATAAACCTCAAGGAATATGAGGATCACGAACAGATACAAGAGGAAGAGGAGATTTTATTAGTAAATGTCAGAGAGATAGATGTAGTCAATGCAAAAGAAAAAGAAATTAATAATTGGAAAGAAAATGAAGTGATGGATGAGGTAAAATCAAAAGGAAAAAAGGGTTTGAACACAAGATGGGTTATAACCGAAAAAGAGAAGAATGGAGAAAATTTCTGTAAAGCCAGACTAGTGGTTAGAGGATTTGAGGAGAAGGTGTAAGAAAGAAATGAGGCACCAACTTGTGCTTCCGAAGCATTAAAAATAACACTAGGGATAATTAAAAGAGAAGAGTGGGAATGTAAGTCAATTGATATAAAAACAGCATACTTACAGGGAAATAAATTAGAAAGAGAGGTATTTGTGAAACCACCGAAAGAAGCAAATACAAAAAAATTATGGAAGTTAAGAAAAGCAGCACTTGTATGGACTAAAAGATGCAGCAAGAGTATGGTATTATAGTTTGAAGGAAATATTAGAAAATATCGGAGGGGTCTGTTGTAGATTGGAACCATTAATATTCACTTGGAGAAAGATATAGAATAACAGACTCGTAGGTATAAATAATGGTCTGTCATGTAGACGATTTGTGTTATGGTGGAAATAAGGGATTTGAGGTAAGTACCATAAAGAAGCTAAAGGAAAGATTAAAAGTGGGCAGTCAAGAGGTGAAAGAATTTAGATTTATAGGAGTACAAATTCATGATAAGGGAAATAAGAGATCTATTATATGGAATATGTTAATCGAATCTAATTTTTAAAAACTTTTGACAATTTTTTATGAAAATTCTATGCAGAATCTGCTCTCTTAAACCTGGAATATTAAACAAATCATGAATATAGAAAAAGTGCTGGACCACAACATTTTACAATAGACCTAAATATTTTTTTTATAATTTAATGGTAAATTTAATATTCAAGTAATAAGCCTGAAGTCTTTCTAATGAATGGAGAAACTATCTTCTATACCTCCAAACTGGAAAGGAAATAATAAATTTATGATTATTTATATTTATACATATGACAAATTTAATGGAAAAGAGGATACTAATACTGGGTAAGTGTGCGAAGTGACTAGTGATTAGAGATGAAGTCAAGCATCAGCAAAGGTAATTTTTAGTAGGTATTGGTAAGGAATCTCAGGGGTCATACTCACTTTTAGGGGTCAATAAATAGGAAAATAGGACTTTTAATGAAAATGTAGGAAAAAATTTAAAAAAAGTAGGTCAAAAGTAAGACAAAATTTAATGCTAAATTATTAATTGCTCTTTTATTTTTTGGTATATACTACAATTTTTCCTACATATTTGTTAAAATATCCAACTTTCATGTTTAATTCACTGTACTGGATGAATTTTTTTTTTTTTAATCCCCAACCAAATGTGCAGGATGAGGTTTCAGTTGAAATGTTTTCAGCCTCCAGTTCAAATATCAAACTTATTTTTGTTTCCAATTAATAGAAATGAAAATTATATTACCAAAAATTAAGCTTGGATGAGTTTTTTTATATTAATTTCATCAAAATTAGTTGGTCCAAAAAATGTAATTTAAAACTTTAAATGTATTTGTACATGTATTAAAATTTAATCTTTCTCTCAATGCTACATTAATTGAAGAAAGCTAATTGTAGGTAAGCTAACAAAATCAACTGGAACCCTGGATGAGGTATGGTTTTTTTTCTTTATTTTCTTTAAAAATAACATTTACATTAACAAACTAGAAAAAATGAAAAAATAACAATTTGAAAAAGTAATGTAATGATAGAATTAACTACATAAAAAATGAAAACAAAAATATGACGCACAAATTCTCCAATGATTACAAGAATAATTTTTTATTATATTTGCTTCGGCTTATGTTTTTTTTTGCTTGATTTGCACAGTAGTAGTCAAGCACGGTTCTTTTATTTTTCTCAATCTTCTTTTGCTCATTTCTTATTTCATGCAAAGCAGTGGTACTCTCATCAACTTTTTTGCAAGCTGCTTCAAGCATAGTCTGCCCTATCTGTAGTCCTTTCATGTCATTAATCTTTAATGCATTCTTAATCCTTACATTGGCTTCTTCAACCAAGGAATTGTAGTTATTGATGTTTGCTGTAGCTTTACCTCTTTTTCCTAAAGGGATTTTTCTTTGAAATTAGCTTCTTTCATTTCTCATGATTTCCTTTCAAATCTTTCTTTTTTATTTCAAACAACTCTTGTTCTTTCCTTTGTCTCTCTTTTTTTTTTTTTTTAGTGCCTCAATCCGTTTCTTTTCCTCCAATCTTTCAAAATAAAATTTATGAGCATTGATTCCTTTCTTAATGAAGTCCTTTGATATGGGCACCTTTATGACTTCATAACCAAAATTGACTTCAAGCCATCTTTGATAGACTGTAATGCACTAACTGATGCCTGAGAAAGGTTGGTTCTGGAATCTGTAAGGTAATTGGATGTCTGTCAAAAGCCACATTCAACATTAGCATTTCCGTGCAAAATGATGAGGAAAGCTTTAACCAGATTCAACTGAGGATACTTACATTGATTAAAAGTTTTTCAGAGAGAAAATCTTACTCCAATACTGATCAACCCTGATTTTAATTTTTTTCCTTCAACTTCAACAAAAATTGGGTGAAAAACGTAAAAAAAAAAAAATTAAAAATAAAAGGTAGGAAAAGTAGGACATTTTCTTCAAAAGTAACACATTTCCTACTGTAGTAAGGAAAATAGGACACAATATGAACCCTGGTCATGGGTCATACTCACTTTTAGGGGTCAAAAAATAGGAATATAGGACACTTTTAATGAAATTGTAGGAAAAAATTTAAAAAGTAGGACAAAATTTAATGTTAAATTATTAATTGCTTTTATTTTTTGGTATATACTACTATTTTTCCTATATATTTGTTAAAATATCACACTTTCATGTTTATTTTGCTGTACTGGACGATTTTTTTTTTTATCCCCAACCAAATGTGCAGGATGAGGTTTCAGTTGAAATGTTTTCAGCCTCCAGTTCAAATATCAAATTTATTTTTGTTTCCAATTTAATACTAACAGAAATGAAAATTAAATTACCAAAAATTAAGCTTTGATGAGTTTTTTATACTATTCATTAAAATTATTCATCACAAAAATAATTTTAACTTTACATATTTTTCAATCTTTAAAATTTAATTTTTCTTTTCAATGCTACTACATTAATGAAGAAAGCTTAAAGACTATATTAATTGTAGGTAAGCTAACAAAATCAACTGGAACCTTGATGAGGTGATGCTTTTTCTTTATTTTCTTTAAAAATAATGTTTACATAAACTAGAAAAAATGAAAAAATAACAATTTTGAAAAAGTAATGTAATGATAGAATTAACCACATAAAAAATGAAAACATATGACACAAATTCTCCAATGATTAAAAGAATAATTTATAATTCTTTTTGTTTCAGCTTATGTTTTTTTGCTTGATTTGCACAGTAGTGGTCAGCATGGTTCTTTTATTTTTCTCAATCTTCTTTGCTTATTTCTTATTTGGTGCAAAGTAGTGGTAATCTCAATTTTTTTGGCAAGCTGCTTCAAGCATAGTCTGTCCTATCTGTAGTCCTTTCATGTCATTAATCTTTTAATGCATTTCTAATCCTTACATTGGTTTCTTCAACCAAAGATTTGTAGTTATTGATGTTTGCTGTAGCTTTAGCTTCTTTTTTTCCTGAATATTTCTTTGAAGATAGCTTCTTTTGTTTCTTGTGATTTACTTTCAAAATCTTTTTCATTTCAAATAGCTCTTGTTCTTTCCTTTTCTTTTCTTTGTCCTCCTTTTTTTGTTTTTTTAGTTGGGCCTCAATCCGTTTCTCTCCCTCCAATCTTTCTAAAGATTTATAAGCATTGATTCCCTTCTTAATGAAGTCCTTTGATATGGGCACCTTATGACTTCATAATAGTAGCAGAATGCTTTATGTCATTTTGGTGGGACTGTAGAATGCACTAACGAGGCCTGAAAAGGTGTGGTACATCTGTAAGGTAATTTGGATGTCTACGAAAGGCCACATTCAACGTCAGCATTTCCATGCGGAATGATGAGGAGAGCTTTAACCAGACTCATCACTTACATTTCTTAAAAGAGTTTTTCAGAGAGAAAATCTTACTCCAATACTGATCAACCCCGATTTGAATTTTTTTTCTTCAACTTCATCACAATACCAGTTTTCAGCCACATCCTCATATTGAAGAACCCTCCATTCATCTGCTACACAATCAACATTTAGAGGTGGAATGAGGGGAACATTAGTAGCGAGATCTTTTATTGATTTTACTGTCCAAGTTTCACACATATTTTCTGGTGTAAGGTGCCTAACCTTTAAAGACCTTTTCTTTAATGGTTTTCCTACCAATTCGTGATAGAACTTCATCTTCCCTAAAATCAATCATTTCTGATGCTATTGTTTCACTTTTGTTAAAACTTTTCGTGTCTTCACACCAATTTCCAGCTCAACAGCAATGTTGCTCATAAAACATTTTTCCTCTTAGTTAATCTGCGTTCATGAAACTAAGCAAACTCATAATTAACATGTTCATATGCTGTTTTACTGTCTTGTTACGAAGTTCATCAAACGAAATACTAAATGTGTGCCAAGAATGGTTCTAAAAGCTTGAATATTGTTAGAATAAAATTTATTTGTGTTAGGATTGTATTAGGTATATTCAAGCACTTAGCAATTCTTTTGTATCTTGCATTTGATGACAAGTTTTTGTCCCTTTTGGGGAAGTTCATGCAAAAAGTAATTAAATAAAACAGACCATTGATTCCTAAGTCTTTCCAGTGCTGGGCCCAATGTCAACCACCTACATTCAATGTGTTTTAAGAACTTCAATTGAGAGAGTCCAAGTTCATCTTGCAGGTTCTTGAGCTCCTCGGTTCTAACAGGAGAAAGACTAAAAAAATTATGTAGGTCAATCACAAACTCCACAACTTCGCTTTCAAACACTTTAACTGCCTTTCCAAATGCACTGTGAGCTATATGTAAAGTGCAAGTCCCAATATCTAGAAGTTCTGGCAAATCTTGCTGCCTTTTGGCTCCAGTAATATTATTAAATACGGTTTTATTTACATTTGGCCCATCATTTCCGAGTGCAATCAGGTCTTTGAGCAGAAGCTTTCCATCGTCTATCGATTTCAGAATTTTTTTCTGATATATCTTTCCCCTTTGCTTGTCCCATAAGATAGGAATCAAGGTGATGAACAGCAACTAAGTTTTTCTCATTAGACCAGTACCTGATTTGAAGATCTAGATGCTTTTTTACTGCTTTGTTACTAAGTTCATCAAACGAAATGGTAAATGTGGACTTTGAATTTTTAACATCATTCAACAAAGGTTCATGGAAGTGAGGCCCAGTTGCCTCAGAAATTAAGTATGATAGTTTTGACGGTCCCATATGAAACTTAGAAGCCATGTTACTGTCAGGAAACATTACACAAAATAATTGACCCAAGTCTTTTGAAGAATTAAAAGAATAGTTACTATGTTCAAGTTTCATAGCCCACAAAAGTTCTGCTTTTATAATACAATCTCTATTGGACCAGCAAGCAATAGAGTCGGGCTGAGGATCTGATGAACTTCAGTTTGATTTCTTTACAAAAGTCATCGGAGTTTCTTTTTCAATATCTTTGATAGCAGAAATATGACTTTGTGATCGTGAATGTTGAATCAGCTGATTAAGTTCATGATTGCCACATTTAATATTCCTTTTAAAAAAAAACAACACACTTCACATACTTAGATTCTTTATTTTTGCACCAATGTTGCAGCAAGTGACCATTAGGGTCAATCCTCTATAGCCAATTCTGGTTGAAAGATGTAGCTATATCCTCTTGGCATGAGGAATACTTTATTATTATTATTAAACAAGATCGGATCGGTAAAACGAGAAAAATATATACCTAGTTATTAGAAAATAAAATGATACAAGAACCTGGGTATCAACAAACATTGGGTGAAAAAAGTAGGAAATTTCCTTCAAAAGTAGCACATTTCCCACTGTAGTAGGAAAAGTAGGAAAATAGGGCACAATATGAACCCTGAGTATATAATAGATTCATTGATAATTGTAAAAAATTATAGATTTTTGTATAAATACTAATGAAATCAACATACCAATAATAGAAAAAATACATTGATAAAGTTATCCTTATGAAAATGTCAAAAAAAGCCATTTAAAATTTTCAGAGCATGATTTTCTACATTTTTCTTTAAAATATACAGTATATAAAAAAAATATATATACTCAAATTGGTAAAAAAAACTTCAAATAATTTTTTTTATACCATTTTTGTACATCAAAAATTTATAATTTTAATACAATATTGACATGATTCAGAGTCTTGAATTCTCCGCAATTACCTTTTTTTAATTCTATCGTAGCTATATAAAAAAAATTCTAAATTTTTTTATCTTATACACAAATTTTATCTATACAATCAAATCATTGATAATTGTACAAATTTATCAATTATCAAAAAAATATTAATGAAATTGATGTCAAAAATCTTTAAAAAACATTGATCGTGTTATTCTATGAAAATGAGAAAACTAGCCACTTAAAATTTTTGAATTATTTTTTAAATTTTTCTTTTAAATATATAGCTACATAAAGTATGCTAAAATAAATAAATAAATTCAAATAATTTTTTAAAACAATTTTTGTAAATTAAATGCTTATAGTTTTAAAACAGTATTTAGATGATTCAGAGTTGATAGTTCTTCACAATTAAATTTTTTTTTTAACTACAAATATAAAATGTACAAAAATCATTAAAAAAAAAATTTCTTAATACCATTTTTTACATTAAATGTTTCTAGTTTCAATACAGTATTTATACTGGTAATTATAGTAAGGGCCTCTAAACAGATTTTGGTAATTGTAGAGCAGTGTTGACTTGGGTTCATGTAATTACTGTATTAAAACTATAAACATTCAATTTACAAAAAAATAGTATCAAAAAATTCTTTGAAGGTTTTTTTTTTCACAAATTGACCTAGGTACATTTTAAGTTTATATTTTCAATAAAAAATAAAAAATAATGCTACAAAAATCATAACTTTTTGGCTTCACTTCATTCACGTAGGGATCAAGAATGACTGTCGAAATGTTTCAGATTGATAAATTGATATCCCTTTTTTTTCATAATCAATTTTTTTAATGATTATCAAATTTTCGATGTTATAGACAAAGTCTATGAAAATAATTTTTTAAAAATTACCACAATTTGCAAAACCATATTTTTCTGTAAAATATAATAAATAATACATGAATTAATATA
Source organism: Trachelipus rathkii (assembly GCA_015478945.1). Taxonomy (NCBI): domain Eukaryota; kingdom Metazoa; phylum Arthropoda; class Malacostraca; order Isopoda; family Trachelipodidae; genus Trachelipus; species Trachelipus rathkii. Next base: position 14,658 of record JABUQX010028545.1, on the reverse strand, counting down.
ATATGACCATATATATATATATATATATATATATATCTATTACATATAATATATATATATATATATATATATATATTTATATATATTATATATATATAATATATATATATATATATATTATCTAATAAATATATATATATATAAATAAAAATATATATATAATTATATATATATAATATATATATATATATATATATATATATATATATATATATATATAGCTATATATATATATATATATATTATTATATATAATATATATATATATATATATATATATATTATATATATATATATATTATATATATATATAATATATATATATATATATATATATATATATATATATATATAAATATTATATATATATATATATATATATATATTATATATATATAATTATAGGGGCCATTACTTGCTAAAATTGGTGGTTTTTTTTAAGAGTAAGCACCCATATAAGAGGTTGGTAATTTAGAAATCCATATTTGGAATTTATGTTTTTATTTATTCAAAAAGTTAATAGGAAAATAAAGTATAAAAGTAATAAAAGTTCCTTCTGTGAGATACTCGTTCGCAGGCGAGCCGTAGCCCTTCCGTAAAATTTCCCGTTCTTGCCGAGAGCGTTTTAAGTTGGAGGATTTCTGGGAGAGAGTATCTTGATTCTTCTTGTTAATTTATTCTGACTCTATCTGACTGAAGAGTATCTCAAAATGACGGGTTTTATATAGTATTTTCACTTTGACTTATGCTAAAATTAATTTTACTTTCGCAAATCTTAGCATTAAGTACGAAACATAAATTAAAATGTTTACAAAGTATAATGGAGTGCTACATTACTTCCTGCGCCAAACACGGAGTGGAGAAAGTATGGTATAATAATTATACAAGAAATTATAAATAAAAATAACATTAAAATTTAAAGTACTTTCAAATGCAAGCAATTTAATTATGGCCGAAGACATAAGTAAACATTACAAACATATGAAGGCAAAATAGTATTACATGAAATTGCAAGAATATTCAAATTACGAGCATAACTCTGGTTACATCCGAAGATCTAAAATATATCAAGTATTTGAATAATATAAATACAATAATGTTATATATATACAGAAAATAAAAAAGTGCATTAAAACACAAGCATATTTGGTTATATCGTTAAATATAAACAAACATACAAACATTTAAATGCATAAAAGTACAAAAAATGTTAATACATAATAATTATTGATATGAAACAATTGAATTATTCACAAGTTAAGTAGGCCACATTGATCGAACCATTAAATCCAAGGAAAGGTCCAGTATAAGACGTTTCTAACGTATCCATGATTTGACCAATGCGCACGTAGTTTTCAAAGTTGTAGTTACGAGAGAAACATTGCTTGACCTATGTAGGGACGAAGTTGCTTGAAGTTTAGGTTCTTTATTTTTTGAAAAATTTCTTCATACCATTGGAAGGGAGCAGTCACAGAACCATTTAGAATTCGAAAAGGAATCAAAGTTCGTAGTGGAATCCAAAAATGAATTTCTGCCCATAATCCAAACTTAAAATGATGAAAGAAATCCATACCATAAAGGAAGTTACATATGTAGAGGCGAAATTGCTTGAAATTTAGGTCCTTTATTTGAAAAATTTCTTCATACATAAAAGGGAGCGGTCACAGAACCATTTAGAATTCGAAAAGGAATCAAAGTTCGTAGTGGAATTCAAAAATGAGTTTCTGCCCATAATCCAAACTATGAAAGATGAAAGAAAAATCCATGCCGAAAAGGAGTTTGCTATGTCTAGCGATGAATTCCTCGAACTGTGATAGTTGGTGAAAAGCTGAAAAGACCATATCCAGAATTTATTAAAAATTGAAAATTGAATTCGTATGATGTTTCATTGCTTGAGTCATCTTCTCGGAGTGTTCTGATTCGGAATTTTAGAATTGTAGTTTTTTTTTCTTCATTTTGTGTTTTTCAGAAGGCGTCGATTGAAGTTCTGGGTGTTCTACTCCGGGTTCACCAATTATATAGGGCCATTACTTGCTAGATTGGTGGATTCTTTTAAGAGCAAGCACCCTATATAAGAGGTTGGTAATTTAGAAATCCATATTTGAAATGATGTTTTTATTCAACATAAGTAAAATATGAAATAAGTATAAAAGTAATAAAAGTTCCTTCTGTGAGATACTCTTCGCAGGCGAGCCGTAGCCCTTCCGTGAAATTTCCCGTTCTTGCCGAGAGCGTTTTAAGTTTGGAGGATTTCTGGGAGAAGAGTATCTTGATTCTTCTTGTTAATTTATTCTGACTCTATCTGACTGAAGAGTATCTTAAAATGACGGGTTTATATAGTATTTCACTTTGACTTATGCTAAAATTTTGCTCGCGCAAATCTTAGCATAAGTACGAACATAAATTAAAATGTTTACAAAGTTATAATGAGTGCTACATATATATATATATATATATATATATATATATATATATATATATAATATATATATATATATATATATATATATATATATATACACGAGGGCTGTTTCAAAAAGTAGATTACATTTATTACATGGAAAATATAGGAGATACAGGTTAAGAGGCTTAGTCCCCTTCAAAATAAGAACCTCCTGCAGCTACACACTTTGCCCAACGTTCCTGCTATTGATGGAAACATTCCTGGAAGTCATTCTTCGGAATGGCCTGAAGTTGCTTCGTCGAATTCCGCTGAATGGTTATGACATCATCAAATCGCTTTCCTTTTAGAGTCCGCTTGAGTTGGGGAAATAGGAAAAAGTCACATGGTGCCATATCGGACAAGTATGGAGGATGTGGCACCTGCATTGTACCATGTTTCGGTAAATACTGTTGCACAACATTGGCAGTGTGTGCGGGTTTGCCATCATGTTGAAGGATCCAGGCACCTGAGGCCCATAACCTCGGACATTTTTTTCTGATAGCTTCTCGCAATTTCCTCAAAACATCCAGATAGAACTCCTTAGTAACGGTTTGCCCTGGTGGTGCATACTCATGATGCACAATACCTTCGATATAAAAAAATACCAACAGCAACACTTTGATGCTGCTACGAACCTGTCGTGCCTTCTTTGGTGTGGGGGTGTTGGTGTTTTCCACTGGGACGATTGTTTTGTTTCGGGGTCGTACTCGTACACCCACGACTCATTACCTGTTATAATGTTCCTCAAAGTCTGTATCATCTGTGAATCACTGGAAAAGATCTGACGCAAGCATCACGCGTTGATCCTTTTGATTTTCAAAATCGCCAAGGCTTCAACACACACGTCTTATCACAGTGATCTCCCAATGAGGACTGACTCACATCAGTGACTTGTACCCGCTCGATAGCTTGCATGGACATGTACGCACATGATGCACTTACCTATATTTTCATACATGCATTTTACACAAACTTATACATGTAATCCGGATACTATTTGAACAACCCTCAGTATATATAAATATATATATTATATATATTATTATATTATATATATATATTAATAATATATATATATAATATCATATTATATAATATAATATATATATATATATATATATAATATTATATATATCAGCTATATATATATATATATATATATATCTATATATATATATAATATATATATAAATATATATATATATATATATTATATATATATATATATATAAATATATATATATATATATTATATATATATATATATATTACTGTAACATTGGCCAACTTTGAACAATTTTTTTTGTTCACCTAACTACCTAAACTTTTTTTTTAAATACTAATTTTCAAGTTATGATAGCCCTAAATTATACTCTAGTATAGTACTTAAATTACCTGAAATATGGTGGCCTTCTTTTTGTTTTTTTTCTTTTTTTTCTCAAATTTTTGGAAATGGGCGGTTTGATAGATTTTGGAACAGGTGTTCCAAAGTTACCCCACCTGCCAAATATTTTGGAATATATTTTTATTATTTATATTGTTTTTTTCATATTAATATTTATAGGACTTTTTGAGCATAAATATATGTAATTATGTACAATGGGAGAAACTTTTTAACATTTAAGGGGCACAGGTATAACATCATCAAACACTGTCAAATTTTTGGTTTACCTCTCTTTTACTTTTATATAATTATTAATTCTCAAATTATTTTTAAAAGTTAATTATATTACATACTTTTTTATGAAATTTAGAAAAAAAAGCTTCATTTTATTTATTTTTATTTTTTTTTTTTTAACATTGGCGGTTTGGTATCTTTTTATGAACTGTAGATGTTGTTGGGTATTTCTGCTTGTAATCCTCAATCATATTTCCCCAGGTGAGTTTTAGAGGATTGAAGAAACTTACATCAAAAGGTTGGGTTAATAAATAAATATTAAATAATAAAAATAATAAAAACAATAAATAAATAATAATTTCTTTACTTTTTATATCAAATTCCATTACTTTTGAAACACTTATAGAGCGTTCAATGTTACACCCCCCCTAGTTTAACACTTAACTTCGAAACTAAAAAAAAATTTTTTTAGTCATTATTGTTTTTTTCATCCTGATACATAGGGACAAAAACTGACCAATTTTTATTCATTTTGAAAAATTCCTTCTGCCCCAATAGGGGGGGGGGGACTTTTTTGGGCGAAGCATTTTTTGGCCAAATTTTTTTTTTACATTTTTCCAGATAAAACCTAAAGTTAAAGGCAAGTGCTTTTACTTAGATAATACATGAAACCGCTATCCTTTAACATTCAAAAAAAAAAAAAAATCATCATTCTACACCAAATACTTTATGAGTTATAACATGAAACAGGTAAAGGGGTCGATTTTGTTCAATGTTTCCATACTGTTCAAAGTATGTTAATGTTAAGGTATATATACTACCCATCAAAAATAACGCACCACTAGGATAAATGTCACTCGCAGGAACGGGAAGGCCCCTAACCAAATGAAACCCCACACCAACACAGATGACAGCATCAGAAACTATGTAACCACACCCCAGAGAATTCGCTGCGGTATTGGGGCCGTCACCATGATAAATTTAGGAAAACAAACCACATAACTAGACCTGGGAGAGGTGGGGGTAGGTTATGTTGGGGGTATAATCGAGCTAGGGATCATTCGTGTATGAAGTGACTCCAATAAACATGGAGAGGATGGTGCGTCAACTGTCAAGAGATCATGACCTGCGACAGGCACTGCACAACGTATGGAATCAAATCACTGTCCAAGACATTTGCCCACTCAACGAGAGCATGCCAGGATGGTGTCAGGCAGTTATCCGTGCCAGAGGGGGGTCATACATGGTATTGAGATAGACTCAACACTATCTGCGGCCATACATACCAACATTGTGTGTTTGCAGCGCCAAACCTACTGCGAGACTCTTTGGCTGCACCTTGGCCTCACACTCTATCAACCTACGGTTCTAGGGAGGAATCCACCATGTTATTGTCATTGTCCAATAAAGTGTCTTCTCGTTCTTCAACCTTTTCTACCTTTCCTTCGCCATGTACCCTTGTGGTGCATTAATTTTGATATATATATATATATATATATTTAATTTTTATTATATATATTATATATATATATATATATATATATATATAATATATATATATATATATATATATATATAGCGTCAGGTGGGGTGACCGGGCCCGGCTTTTTTAGAGGGGTGATTTGGTCCACTCTAAAAAATTAAAAAATATAAAAAAAAAATAAATTAAAAATTTCGCTCATTTAATTAGCCACGCGGTAGTACTACAAGTTTTATTTAGATCATCCTTAATTCTAGAGTTTTTTTTATATTTTTAAAAATGTATAAAATATATACAAAATTCCCTTCAATAGAATTTCACTTTTGAAAAATTGTGAGTTTTTTTAACTTTGTTATAAAAATGAAAAAAAATTGTGAATGGATTTTAATTATTTTTTCAGTGTATAACACTCGAGTGTGTTTAGCTTTTAACAACTGGCAAAGTTTAAATTTTTGTTCCAAGCAGTATTAGTGGCTAAAATCAAGGGGCCTAACTTGGTCCGATTCACCCCCCTAAAAATTGATGATGGGGTGACTCGGACCACCATTGTTTTTGTATTTTACATGTTATGGACATTTTATTATGATAATTAATTTAAATATAATAAATAGTTACTTGTATAAGTAAAAATTTAAAATAAAAATGAAAGTTATATAAAAAATACGAATCCAAAAAGTGAAATTTTTGAGCGGAGATGGGTGAATCGGACCACCTTATTTTTATTCTTATTTTATGTATCGTTATGAAAATGTTGTTACTTTTACTAATTTTAAATGATGAAGAAGTTTTACATTAAGTAGAAATTAAACCTGCAATTGAATTTATACATAAAAGAGGAATTTAAACAGATGGTCCGATTTCACCCCTTCAATGGTGGTCCGATCACCCATTTCAAGGTCAGGCTGAAATTGAGCTTTATTTAAACTTAATAAACAACTATTATTATTAGAATTACTAATTATTTTTTTGGGTGCTTATTAACTACTATATGGCCCTTGAATTTAAAAAAAAAAAATTCCTAAAAAGTATCTTTAGGGGAAAGTCAGGAGACGAAAATTATATCTAAAGTGGTCCAAGTTCACCCGCCCGACGCTATATATATATAATATAATAATATATATATATATATATATATAATATATATTATATATATAATAAATTATATATATATATATAATATATATATATATATATATATATATATATATAATTATATATATATTATATTAACTACAAACCTAATAAACCCTATCAATACACTCAACCTAATAATAAGGAGTGCGACTCAATTGCCCCATCACCACAGCCTGGAACAGGGAACACACTCACAGATACTGAGGAATTCACCATCCTCGATGAAACTTGATAGGTACCTTAAATATATTAAATTACAAAAAACCTCCCCACCAGAATTCCACCACAAGCTAAACCAAATCACAAAAACATCTCCTGACATTCACTTTCTCCTCTCCTCTGTTCACCAACATAACATGGAATACAGAAATAGATCTCCCATCAGACCATGTCCCAATAATTATCACATACACAACTAAAATGGTCAATCCCAAAATAGTTACAACTTTCACAAACTACAAAAAGGTAAACTGGCAAAAATTCACACAGTACATAGAAACTCACCTACCCCTAATGGAAATCAACAACCCCCTCTCCCTACACAAGGTCATAGACAAACTCACCAAAGTAAAGCCTCCAACCTCTATATACCAAAGGGCCATAGAAAACACTACAACCCCTCATTAACACCTGAAATCTGCATTCTGCAACCTGATAAACAAAGGAACATCATTAGACAAAAAAAATCTACACCCCAGATCTAACTGCTCAAATTAACTCCCTAAACACAAATTTCCAATCTCATATCCACCCATAAGGCAGAAAAATTAAAAAAAAAAATCTCATCTCCACCCATAAGGCAGAAAAATTCAAAAAACATCTAAATGGCAACATGAGAAAGCCTGAAGGAAAAAACATGGCAGGTAGTGAAACATCTCCATAACCCCCCTCCCACAAATAAAGCATTAAGAGGACAAAATAACTCTCTTCCCTCCCCCAAGCAACATTGCAATATCCTTGCACAACACTACTCCAAAATCTCCAACCCACCCACTCACCCAAATAAAAGAAAAATAATATGCAACCTCAAAAAAACAAAATTAGAAATCAATCCCAACCCCCTATTCACTACACTAGAAATTGCCTCACTTATCAAAACCTTAAAAAAAACTTCTTCCTCTGGTCCAGACAACATGTCAAACCTTCACACTAAACACTTTGGTCCAACTGCTATCTCATCCATTACAAAAATTTTTAACTAGTCTTGGTCTTACAACTACATCCCTCCACTCTGGAAAAAAGCAATAATCATACCCAAATTAAAATCCAGAAAAGACCCCAACCTCCCCTCTTCATATCGACCCCTATCCCTCCTCCCCTCCCTGTGCAAACTAACACTCAACCTCAACAGCATTAACAAACATCACACAAAATATCATAAATAACTTACACAAAACTGCATCCCACAGAATACTACTACTAGCCATCAACATCAGTATAGCATTCAACACAGTACCCAGACACATTCTCATCCACAAAATCCTAAACACCTCCCTTCCTAATAATTACAAAAAATGGCTAGCCAATCTCATATCTGGACGCACTGCACAGGTATCCAGCAAACACCAGATCACAAGAACTGTAAAATTGAGAAACAGAGTCCCTCAGGGTGCCATCCTGTCCCTGTTCAACCTCTTTACAGCTGACATCCCCACCCCTCAATCTCGCAATTCACATCTTATAACCTATGCAGACGATATAACCATAACCATACCAGACCCCTCTGTACCCACTGCTACTACTCACACTCAGACTTACCTAAACCAACTAGAAGCCTAGCTGTCTTCCAACAGAATGTCAGCCTCTGCTGAGAAATCATCCATAACCCTGATCATCACTGACAGACACCAATCATCATTACACCCACAAGTAACTCTAAATAACTCCATCACCCCTTCAAACAAAGCACCTAAAATTCCTGGTATAACCTTTGACACATACTTTACCTTTACACCTCACATTCAAAGCATCATAAACACAGCAAATAGAAAACTAAATGTTCTACAAACTTTATCCTGACAATTTCAGCAATGAAACAACCACAATGACTAGTGACAATATACAAATAAAAATTCTCAATAACTATAGTCAACTAAGGATCAATAGTCTGGTACCCTCTAATCTTATCAACCAACAGAATCAAATTACAAAGAATCCAAAATGCTGCCCTTAGAACTACCACAGGCTGCCGGAAAACTACTCCAATTCATCATCTACACGAAGAAACAATTTTCCCAATTTAATCATTTGAACATGATAGGGATGCAATTCTATGCCAGGACTCTCGACCCTACCCATCCATGCCATAACTTGCTACAAGATCACACTATACACTGTTTAAAATCCCCTCCCTCCTCTTCTGCTACCCTCTACTACAGCCAACTCCTCAGAAACATCTCCCCTCCAAATAACACATCTCTCTCAAAACAGATTCACACACACTTTACACAGCAATACCTCAACAATCACCCACCAAATCACCTTATAAACTCTCTCCCCCCAGAAATATCAGCAACACAAATCACTCTCCCACAAGAGATGCAAATCTCTCTATCTAGATTGAGATCTGGGCATCACCCAGACCTCCAAGAATATAAGCACAAGTTTCAACTCCAAGAGGCAACCTCTCCACTCTGCCAAAGGTGCCTAATAGAGGCAGAAACAACCAATCACCTCCTTTTAAGATATCCCGGTAATTGTTATCCAGAGGGTTGTCACTACTCGCGATTTTTATGAAAATCACAGGATATACTCTAAAAAAAATAATAATGAAGAATAGTGAAAATAAAAATCGTCGCTCTCTTTAGGAAAAAAAGTTACATCCTCTCAAAGTTGTTAAAACTCCCATAGAGTTTTCATATTGATCAATTCGGGTTACGTCTCATTTCAGGCCCTCTAAGTCAGGTTATGATAAGTTTTGTTAGGAATACACAGAGAAAATCTATATAGCATTAACAAATCTTATCATAACCTGAACTAGGATGGCCCTAAAACGAGCTTGAGGCCCACTAATTTTTTTTATAAATATATGGGAAAATTTTAAACTTTGAGAGGCTATAACTTTTTTTTCCTAAAGAGACTGCCGATTTTAGCTTTCACTATTCTTCATTATTATTTTTATAGAGTAGCTATATCCTATGATTTTATTTTTTTTTTTTTTATAAGAAAATCCTATGGGATTTTTAATAACTTCGAGAGGATGTAAATTTTTTTTCTACAGAGTGACGTTTTTCATTTTCACTATTCATTATTATTATTTTGTTAGAGCATATCCTGTGATTTTCCTAAAAATTGGGGTGACAACCCTCTGGGTAACAATTACCAGATGTCCCCTATTCACCCCCTACAGAACACTCCATCAGATTTCCTCCCTCAGAGACATGTGGCTTAGCTCATCTTTTTTTATTTATAAGGCTATGAACATTTGCAAGAAACATTTGATATTCAACATGCTCTTACTTGTATTGCATAAAACCCTAGTTTTATCTATCCCACCACCGTTAGTCACCAATCCTATAACCATAGTTACCAATATTTAGCCCTTCATAGTAAATCTTAGCAAATATTTGACTACGGGCATCTATTTTTTCATTTTTCTAATATATCGAGAGCGAAATCGATCTCCAGCAATTAAAATCTCTTAAAAATAAAATACATTAAATATAAATAAATAATAAAAAAAATTCTTACTATTTCTATTTTAGCCTTTGTCTCCAACTTTCGGTAACATTTACACACACACTCACGTTTGTAAGAGAAAATTATCCCAAGGCTTAGGCAGCAAAAGCTAATAAATCATCAAAACTAAAACTTAAACTGCTTTTTACCTGACTGAAGTAAACTTAAACTTAAGTATTTTATTTAAACTTCTTAGTTTATCCAGCAATTAAACTACAAGTGCTTCCTTCGATCAGTAAGTAAGTAAAGATATTCGAAGTTTCGAACTTCAAATTCAAATTTTCACGACATATCATAGAACATATACATAAGACCACGTTGCCAGATTGAACACTAGACAGAAGCCAAATGAAATATAATAAGCAATGAAAATGAGAGAAAAATAGAGAAAATAGCCATAGTATAAATATATTGTAGCGTTGGAAGTGAAAGATAATAAATAAATTATACATATGAAACAAAAATAAGACAAAATAAAATAAGGTAAAATAAAGTAAAATAAATATATACATACATATAATAAAGTTCAAACATATTTATGAATACATATTAAATATATAAAACAAGAAAAATAAATAAAATAAAAAGAAATGAAATAAGCTAAAGTAAAATTAAAATAAATACAAAGATATGGATAAGTCATTATAAAATAAAAAACCAATAACTTACATATGAAACACAAAAAAAAAAAAAAAAAAAAAAAAAAAAAAAAAAAAAAAAAAAAAAAAAAAAAAATGAAATTTAAGAAAAAGAAAAATAAAATAAAATTTTAATAAAAAAATGAAATAACATAAAAAAATACTCAAAAAAATACTAAGTAACAGCTATACCCAAATATAATACATTTAAAAATATTTGTGAATAGTTACAAAAAATATTTAAACGAGAAAGAAAAGGAAAAAAAATGAAATAAAACAAAATAAATTAAAATAAATTACCGGATTTTCATTATTAAAATGTTTAGAAACTTTAAAAATAATACATTTGTTAAACTGGCCCTATGTGACTAGGAGTGTTCTTTAATATATCTATTTTAAATGTCAAAATATATATCTCCTGGAAATTTCTATTAAATATATAAAGATTATACAAACTTACAATTAATGAGATTAAAAGATTACATGCTTTTCCTGTTAATTCCTTTAATTCTATAAAAAAAATTATAAAAAAATGATAAAAAAATCAACAAACAAAAAATAGTTATTCTAATTAACAAACATATCATTTATTTGAATAATGAATGGCGTGAAATATTAAGATAATTTTTTTAAAAACCTTTAAATATATCATTAATACAATTGCTAGATATCAAAATAGCCAAGACTATATATTTCATTATGATAATTTCACTGCACTGCACTTTTGCACTTAATATTTATTTGCCTTATAAATAATAGCACCTTTCTCAATATTACCAGTGGCTCTATCACTACCACCACTAATTTTTATCCCTATTATTAGTCTTAAAACTTTTAATAATGGTTTTTTCGTTGCAATTATTTGTAAGCTTTTATTTATTTATATATTATTATTATTATTATTTTTATTATTATTATTATTATTATTATTATTATTATTATTATTATTATTATTATTATTATTATTATTATTATTATTTTTATTATTATTATTATTATTATTATTATTACACATTTTTCATTATTATTATTATTATTCATTATTATTATTATTATTTTTATTAGCTTTATTATTGTCATTTGTTGAAGACATCCTTTTTTCTCTTCTTCCACACATCTTCCCCAAGATGTATTTAACTTTCAATTTTGTGAGATTCAAATAGCCATCTCCCATCAACCTCATTTAGGTTTTCTGCATATGGTCCTTGGAGTCCAATGGAGTTTCTTCTAAGATGTTCATTTTCTGGGCAGGTGCATGTGAAATGTGTCAGTTCTTCTTCACATATATCACAGTTGGTTTCACCATTGGAGAACCTGTTTCTCCATTTTAGGTTTAAAGTATTGGTTCTAGTTCTGAAAGTATTATTGAGTAGAAGGGGTTATCATAATCTGAACTTTCTTTAATTTCATTTTTCCATATTTCATAGACTTGTATACTTTCTTTGCTTTCTATTTCTTCTTTCCATTTTTGCAGTTCCCAAGCTTTTACTTTTTCCTCTAATTTCTTTTTTTTAAGCCTTTCTATTGCTGCTATATCTATCATTACTTTGCCCATGTATTAGGTGATGTTTTCCACCACTTTTTTTCTTCTTCTTTCATTTTAATAAGTTTGTGTTTAAAAATTTCTTTCTTCGCATCTGATATTGATTTCATATATTTTAACTTGTTAGTTATTATTCTTCCCTGCATTGATGATGCTCCAATCTCTCCCCTCAGAACTGCAGTGGGGGTGTACCTAGTCCCTCCTAGTATCTTCCTGTATACTGTTTTCAATTGTTTGTAACTTATCTAATTCTTGTTTTGTGAAGCACATTATATTGGATCCATATAAAATAGCTGGGAGTGCCACATTTTTCCAGTACGTTTTCCCTATAAGCAGTTTGTTGCAGCTCTTTCAATGACTGAAACCTGTTTGGCTAGCCAAGGTGTGGGCCTTATTTATGAGTGTCTATTACCAAAAGTTTTAAACTATGTTTTTTTTCATTGTTGTAGATATAGCCTTAGGTATTTTATTTTGTCCACCACTTTGATACCTTCAATCTCCGTTGGTGGTTGTTCCATGTTAAAAATCAGTACATTGCTTTTCTCTTTGTTTATTTCTAGACCACATTCCCCACTTATCTGTAGTAATGTCCTAATATTTGCAGCTGCATCGTTTACATTTTCTGCTAAGATCAGGCCATCATCAGCAAAGAATAGACTGTTTATTTTTAAACAGGCTCAGCATAGTCCTTATTCCTTTAAGAGTCTTTTCTAAGGGTTTCAAGCCATTGTTTGAAACCAGATGACCCAGAAATCTTGCTCTGTTCCGCTAGTAACTTTTATGGTTTTAGTTTCTATTTCATTTCCCAACTTAATGTAGGTTTTGTCGTCTGTATATACTTGTGCAATGGCGCTTATTATTTCATGGTGAAACTTGTACTCTTTTAGAACTCTTATCAGTGATTCCCTACTTACTGAGTCAAAAGCTTTTTTGAAATCTATAGAGACTACAATTAATGGTAGTGTCTTCTGTATGATTCTTCCACGCAGTATTGCAAAAGAAAAAGATTATCCTCAATTCTTGCACCTTCTGTAAACCCTGATTGATTTTCCTTTATTTCATCACATATTTTAATGTGTTCTTCAATTTCATTTTTAATTAATGTCATGAATTGTTTGTAGGATGTATCAGTTAATGCAATAGGCCTTAAATCTTTTACAGTTGGATTCCTCTTTTTTTCTATCATACTTGTTATAGATGATTTCCATGATGTCGGTTTATGTTCCTTTGTTAGTTCTTTGTTGAAACAATTTGTGAGAACCTGTATACATTGTTCACTTCTGATTAATACCTTATATAGTTCTGGCTTAAGGACCATTCTGGCCCTGGTTGCCTTCTTCCCTTATAGCAATTAAACTACAAGTGCTTCCTTCGATCAGTAAGTAAGTAAAGATATTCGAAGTTTCGAACTTCAAATTCAAATTTTCACGACATATCATAGAACATATACATAAGACCACGTTGCCAGATTGAACACTAGACAGAAGCCAAATGAAATATGCAATGAAAATGAGAGAAAAATAGAGAAAATAGCCATAGTATAAATATATTGTAGCGTTGGAAGTGAAAGATAATAAATTATAAATATAATAAATAAAGTGATTTATTATTATTAAAAACAAATAAAAAAGAAATTTTACAAACTCTATAGACATATATTATAAAAACTATTATATACTTCCACATATATATCTCTTCTATTTTGGTTTTATTTTAGGATTAAAAACTATTATATACTTTCACTTATGTCTTCTATTTTATTTTAATTAGTACCGTATTTAGATATAGGATATAAAAAGTCATATATGCTTAAACTTATATTATCTTATATCAAAGTTTACCCTTTGCTTATTTTTAATGAATTTTGTACTTTGCCAATATTGGTTATAATTGCCAGAATTCACTAAACGCCAAAAAACAATAAGGTTCATTACTGATTCAATAGTGATCCTAATTTGTCGCGCTTGTGAAATTCAAATTTAATAATCAAAAATGTTTAGGGTATGGAGGTAAATTTACATTGTCAAAGTATTTCAAACTATCATTTACCTTATCTTTTGCCTAATACCTATCTTATCAATTTACCATTTACCCTTACTAAGTTAATGTAATTCTCTCTCTTTT
>JABUQX010028544.1:37500-58917 GCA_015478945.1 Trachelipus rathkii | reverse complement strand
GAATATAGTTTAATGCGCCTCGCACAATTGTTGTTGTTAAAGAAATTACAAAATAGGAAGTTGCTTTCCTTATTGAGATACCTTTCTTCAACTGAGAACTCGCAGAGGTATGCAGAGAAGTGTTTGAATGCTCTAAAGCAGCGCTTCCCAACCATTTTCCTCTCCTGTACCCCTTGATTAGACTTTTCATGTATTAGTACCCCTTTTTCTCATAACCCCAACACCTACCCATCCTACCTTCACGCAAAAAAAGTTATCTTTTTTAGGTAGTAATGCTCTTAGGGTTAGCTATATAATCAAAAGACTAAAATTAATGACATTTATAGGCTTTATTTTTGATTTTACATTTTACAATTTATTTCAATTTTTTATAATAGCAGTCTAACATCAAAACAAATAAAAACAGCATTAAGATAATTTGTAATCATAGCTTGTGATGAAAGTTCGTAATAATTTTCATTTTGATATGGAGTTAAAAAGAAAAAAAGACACCAAGCTGTAGAACGAGATAGGTTGGGCAATTCCGCTGCCTTTAAAAAGCTCAAAACTATTGATATTTTAAACTTTTCGGAAACAAAACATTTTGGACATTTTTAACACAATCGGTTCAATTAAAACCCAAGAAATGGCACAGAATACTCTATCTTGATCAAATACAGCTCATACAAGCTGTATTGCTAAAATGCTGTATTTTCAGCTTAACTCTAACAGCAACTGTTACATGGTTATACATTTATAAGCTAAGATCACTTACCCGACTTTTTAGTAATTGGTGTCATTCTTTCCCGAATATGATTAAGATGTTGAAGAATAACATCTAATTCAGCCTTGCATTTAGCAACGTGCGCTTCATATATAGAATCTAATTTATTTTTTAGCTAACCCTAAGACGGCTTATTTGGTTAAGTTGTATTTCATAGGTATTTACATAAGGGTTGTGTACCGCTGATATTACTCATATTTAATGCAGTTGTGTTGCACTTAATCTTTTCTATCTTCAGGAGAGGTATTATCATACTATTAAAATGAATATGATTTTTTCATTATTTTTAAAATTAATTATATTATAACATCTTAATAATGTCAGGATTTTAACTTATTAGTTATTTGAATTTGGTCATTATTTGAGTGCAAAGTAAAACTAAAAACAATAACATAAGCGTAGATTGCACAGCAGCCCAGTGTGATGCCAATGGCGACCCTCCGTATGCTGAGAGTCATTCTATATTATATCAATGACTTTAGCTGCATTATTAATGTGAAGCAGTGCCATGATAACTATTACTAGAAGCTAGCATGCAGTGGATAAGTTTTATATTATTTATCATCACAAGAGAAAATATTTTTATAATCATTCTAGATAGTTTGAAGAATGCGGCTCCAGTAATATATTATATCTACTATGAACTGTTATATACTTAGCTAATATAAGAAATAATAAATCATAGACTACTCTAATAGTTGAAATTCATATGTGTAGTAAAATATTTTAAATATAAAGAGAGTAAAGTCATATAGAAATAATAAGAGTGAATTGATGGGAAGAAATGCTTAGGGAATTTCATATATGAATATTCAGTGATGTTTGTTGTACATTTGTAAGTGGGGACATATTGAATATCTAAGCTTTTCTTTCTGACTTATGGTATAGATGAAATCATTAGGGAAGTGTAAAAAATAGCCAAATAAGTATTTATATATGAGAGTATATTATTATTAGAAATCTTATTTTGCTATAATAATTATTTCAGAATTAAATCTTAAAAATTGATCTATTAAAATTTGTTAAAACTATATAAAATAAATAAAATATTAAAGAAGGGTATATTTAAATATATACTATGAATTGAACGAACATCTAAATCAATAAAATTTAGTGATATAAGATAGCTATTTTCTCTTTTATAATTGGATATGTAAAATTATTACTTTTCATTTATAAACATAAATCATAAAAAATGATAATGATTATAATAAAATAATTTGACTAAACTATAAAATCAGATCATCTCAACCACTCATAAGTAACGTTTCAAAATATATCAACCACGCTGACTAAAAGAATAGCCTTTGCGATCATTTAAATATACTTATTAAAAGAGTAACACATACCATCAATAAATAAGACACTTCTGTGTGTATTTTCAGATTGTAGCAAAGAAAATTAGTGAAGAGTCTAATATTATGTCTTTGATTAATGATCTCGTCTCTCATCCTAGAATTTTAAAAGAGTTTTATGGCTTGAATATCTCTAAGCAAGAAGTTTTGGAAGACATGAAGCAATTTGTTCCACTTATAAAGTCTTGGAATGAAAATTATTTAAAAAATGGTATTGTTCTTTTTAAATTTTTTTAGACTTTGTAACCTGAATTTTCCATAATTTCATTAAGTTATTGCCATAATATTTATAGTTTTCATTAAATTTAAGTTGTTTGCCTTTATCGATTTTATATATTTAGTTTCAAATTTTTGCTGCTGTTAGAAGGCTAAATATTTCATTACAGTTTATGGTAAGATGCATTCTCTATTTTCATATGTATTATTTTAAATATGTAGTTCAAATAAAATATTTTTGTCCAAGATATCATAACTTACCCCGACCATTAACAAGTGTAACTTGGAGGGGGTTCTTTTTATTTCTTTATTTTCCAGGTGTGCATTTATGAAGATATCTGAATTTCTACTGAAGATCCTCGCAATTACAGTTGAATTGTTGGAACACTAGAACAGGTAAGTTATATTATTGTACTTATCAACATATTATTATTTATCAAATAATAGTATGATAATATTTGAACGCCATTCATTCATAATAGCTATAAGATTACAAATGTGATCACATATACTTAAAAGGTGGATATTTAGAATATAATATATTTATTATTAATAAATAAAGGGTTGATATCTAATTAATGATACAAATTATATTTTTTAAAAGTTTTATAATAGATGTGTTATAAAATAAAATTCATCACTAATACCTAACATACGCTACCCCCTTCTTGTGTGAGGTCTCGCAATTTACTGTTAAAACCTAGCCAAGTTGTTACGATTCACTTATCAGTGACCTTTTCTTTAACATATACACTGCTGGAAGTCGAGATCGCTTTCCTACTTATTTTTGATTGGAATAAACTGCTTTTGCATAATATAAAAATAGGGTTTATAAATGTACTAAAGATATTGGTATTTCTGTGAAAATTAATGACTTTATCTTAATGTTTGTTGACACGAGTGTCACTTTAAATATTTTACAGAATGGGAGGTCAGAATGTATATATAATTTTGATGAGTAGTAAAGGTACCTATTTAATACTTAGCAATTGGTATGCTGGAAGTGAAACTTAACACCAGCTACATCTCACCTATATTCAACAAGTAGATCTTTTCCTTTACATCATTATAGGCAGAATTTGTTGAACTAATTTGTATCATAATAAATTAATTAAACTCTTTATAGCTCTGCGGCTGTAGAGCGAATAATTTAGTATTGGTGGGGACTATTTTGAGTGTGATACAATATAAGTAAGGTCTAATATATACCTTAACTTGCTTATTATATTTATGAGCACCTAACTTTATTATTGTGAAAAGGTATAATATGGTTCTTCTTTGTATCGTCTTGAATATAGACCGTGGCATTTGGTGAGGAAGTTAGTAGGTAATAAAAATCTATATTGAGATTATTATTTGTGTATAATATTATCCATTCCTTCTATTATTATTAACATATTTTTCATAATATATTATAAGTTATTATAAGATAATTTTTTTTGCAAGGATACATAACTATTTGATGCGTGTGTAATCTTTTAAATTAGATTAACCAAATCTTATGAATGATAGTCTGTGACACTCATTAGATATAGACATGAGAGAGTACGAGATTTGTGTATTATTATCGTGTTGCCTCGGTAGTACTTGCTGAATATATGTGTCGTAAGTGGGATTTACTTTAGTGTGTTTTTTGGAAAGTTGCTTTTAGACTTTTGGCAGTTCATCCAATATCCTGTATATGTGTTTTGATTGCGTTGGGATAGTTAATGTTTTGCGAGCAGGCAGAAGGTGTTTTAGTAGGAAGCTTATTCGTTTTCTGCTATGCGAATCAACTTGGTCTGCATGAGGTGCGCACTAAGCGGACTTTGCGGCAATCTATAATTAGCGACCCGGTGTGGTTTTTCTTCCCCTCTTACACTAACTATATCTGAATATATAAATTATCTAAATAGTCTTACTAGAGTTACTTTAAATTATATCTAATGAATATATTACTACTATTTCACAAAGTGTCGCAAGAATAATAGTGACCTTATTTAATATATTTGCTGCTCCATGTTTAATAAATAGAGAGTATTTTACTAATCATACTTTATCTGTAATGTTATTAATCATATCGATTAATTTATTATTATGGCTTATTCTTTTGTTAAGTATAATTTATTTGATATTTAGATTAATCTGAAAATGCTTCATAAAAGTTTCAGATGGTTAAATGGGAGATATATTTATTCAATAGAATAACGTTGTCGTCATTTTCAATTGTATATACTCATCTCTCTCAAATATACTCACTTTTCATAAATATATTTTTCCGATTCTAAATAACTTTTCTATTTGGGTGATATTAATATGCAGTTTTATTATTACCTGAGTATAATTTCATATATAACGTTAAGTTTAAGAAATAATACTAGTTATGCAGTTAAGTATCTATATACTACTTTATTAATGGACTTAATGTATAGGCTTGCATTTGGAATAGTGCTTTACTCTTATATGACTCTCAATATATCATAAAACATATTTTCTCCATTGCATCGACTATAGGTTCCAAAAGAATATCTCATTACACTATAATATAATTAATATATATATGATCGTCTCTAAAAAATTAGTAATATAGGCATAATTTGATAAAAATTATATTTATGTTTTATTGATTTGCAGTCACAGCTCACTTAAATATGAATTTTTTTCTAAATTTATTATTTTCTTTTAAGTTTTTACTAATCTAATCTTTATAAATTGAAAAGGCATATACTATTATGATGTGTTGAATGTTATTTAAGTAAATCACTAATGCAAAAAAACTTTAATATATTGTAGATACAATCACCATATCTTTTTATAAATATCCCGTATATATACACAAAGAGATGTATATTGTACTTGATTCATTATGACTCACATGAAAGCTGACTGCGAATCTTGTACAAATTAAGGTATTAAGGTTTTCTGAAAAATTCATCACAAGTATTTATAATATAGCTCTTATTAATCAGGTGTGTATATATATTGCTTTTAAGTAGGAAATTTTTGAAACTACATTGATGATTATACTTATTATATACTTAATAATATAAATATGCTTATTTAATAATATTAATATTTTCAAATAAAGGTAAATTATATATGAAATCATATTATATGTTGATAAAGTTATATAATTAAATTTGATTTAGTCTGGGAGCATTGTGTTTTAATGTAGATATGATAATCTCTGTGTATTAATATATTTTCAATTAGTGGTTATTATTATATATATATATATATATAATATTTAACTTTGTTAGTAGTTGTTACATGTTCTACACATTATTTGTCTATTATCTTTTTATACTACGGAACTCAGTGTCCAGAAATACCATCAGGGAAAAAGCCCTAAATTGAAGGACAAACAATCTTCTAGTGTCGAATATTCGACGGTCTACAATAGTGTGCCCCTTACTAATAACTCGCGTTCAAACGCATGAAGAACTTTTCTCCACATGGTCCTCAATATTCTCAATCGACGAGTGTTTGCTACTACCACCAAGATCTGCGCTGGAGTCGGGTTCAAGCTCTGACCTTCGTTCATCCCCGCGCCATAATACTTGATGAGGCTTCAAGACCCTATAATAAATATAACTTAGCGACTAATTCCTAAAAACATTTGTTTATTATATAATGCAAAGAAAAAATGATTAAAGAGTTATTTGCGTTTTGATTATTTATTGTACCCGTTTTTTGATGTTATATATATATATTTTTTAAAGTCGGTTATTAATGATTTTATCCCATTTATTTATTATATAAATATGCAGTTAGGATGTATTAGTTATATTCTTTCATTTAAAGCACTTTTATAAACAAATAAATAAAACAAATGGTGTTAGTTGGTTTAAACCAAAAAACTATTATGGTTTAAACGATTATCCATTACTACTTATCCAATCCACTCTAATGCCGACTTTATATATATAATATATATATATATACATATTTATAGTAGTATATAATATATATATATTATATATATATACTATATATAGTATATATATTAGTTATATATATATTACTATATATACATATATTATTATTCATATATAATTTCTATATACATTTATACATTTTATATACTATATTTATTTATAACAATATAAGATATTTATTTATACACCCAAACTTATATTATATCATATTATTATATTATATATAATTTTTCATATTTATATTATAAATAATATTATATATAATATACTTTATATATATATATATGATATATATATATATACTATATACTATAAGTATTATAATATATATATATATATATATATTTTATAATATAATATATATCATATATATATATATATATATATATATATATATATATAATATAATATTATATATATATATATATAGTATATATATAATATATATATTATCATATATACTATATATATTATAGTAATATATATATTATATATATATATATATATATATTCATATATATATATATATATATATATATATACTATATAGTATATGTATATATACTATATATATATATATAGTAGATCATGGCGATTATATTATATATTATATAATATATCATATATACTATATATATATATATCATATATATCTTATATATATATATACTATGATATATCACTACTAATTATTAATATATCATATATATATATATATATATATAGAACACTTTCAATCCATTTATATTATATAGCTATGATAATATATAATATAATACTCTATTAATAATATATATATATCTATATATATAGCTATAGTATATATATAATATATATATATATATACCCCGAATATATATACTATATATATATATATATATATATTACTATATTATATATGTATATATATATCGATACTATATATCATATATATAGAGAGGTATCATCGCATATAAGTTGTTATACGACATATTATCAACTACGGATCATGATAGGAGTAGATATTAATATAATATAATATATATAAGATCATTATAATATAATAATAAACGCAATAGACATAAATATAGCATAGCCTATATATAGTATATAACACATATGCATATATATATATAATATATATCTATACCAATATTTATATAATAATATAGTAATATAAGATATAAATATATAATTAGGATATATATTATAATTCTATAAATACTGTATTTTTCTATATATACTGTATATCATATATAATATATATATTATTTAGTATACTATAATATCATATATATATATTTATATATAGTATATATATATATATATATAATAATATTATATACGTATTATTACATATATACCACCATATATATATATATCTATAGTATAATATATATATATATATATATTATATGTAGTAATAGAGATATTATATATTATATATATAATGAATATACTATATTATATATATATAACTATATAATATATAATATATATTATTAGTATATTATATCAGCACTAGAGTATAGTGATTATATATATATTATAATAGATTATATATAATAGTATATATCATAGTATATATATATATCTATATATACCATATATATATATAGTTATATATAGTATATATATGTATCTATATATATATATATATATTATAATATATATATATATAAGGTATATATATTATATACCTATATATAATATTAGTATATATAGTATATTATATTATATAGTACTATACTATCTAGATATATGTATATATATATATATATCATATATAAGTATATGCTACTACTACTACTATTATGATAATTATAGCTATATGTAGTCTATATAACACTTATTATATAGTATATTTATATTATTAATATAATATAATATATAGTATAGTATATACGTATATATTTATTATATATATAGTAATATATAAATGATAATATAGTATAATATATTATATAATATTATATATGATATATATATAGTACTATATCTTAATTTATATATATATATATATATATACTACTATATAATAGTAAATAACATAGTATATATAATATAGTAATATATATATAGTATATACTATATATATATATATATACTGTATTACTGTTATATATATATATCGTAATTATGTATATAGAAAGTATACTATATATATATAGTATAATATATGTATTACCATATAGGTTAATAGTACGTATATATATATATATATATTATATATATATATTATTAGTATATAGTATACTACTAACTTTATTTTATTATAATGTAATATATATATATTATAGTATATAGTACTACCATATTATAAGTATTAAAATATAATTATATATATATTATAATATTATATAGTATTCGGTAGCTATATTATATATATATATATATATATATCATAATATCTCTATATACAAGGAGCAGATATACTTATAACTATAACCATGATATATTATTACTATAGACTAACTAGTATATCATAGTATATAATACTAATAATTATAATATATATACGTAGTATATATACTATATATGTATAATATTTATAAGATATATATTATATAGTAACCAGATTGATTTATAATATTTGTGATAATATGAATAATATGATAATTAATATATGATCACGTGCATAGAATATATATAGTATAGTACGTATAATTTTAGTACTATGAAACTATTATAGTAGTACGGTAGACTATATATATATAGTTATATATAATATATACTATTTATATGATACATAATAATATATATATAGTATAGTAATATATATATATTATATATATCTATTATATATATTTATTACGCCATATATATACTATATTAATATATATCTATACATAGTATATAGTATATATAGTATATATTATAATATATTTAGATTTCTTTGCTATATTACAGTATCGTATAGTATAATAATATATATAGTATATATATATCATAGTATAAATATATTACTAGTATATATATACTTATTTATAGATAACATATATATATACTAATATATATATAATAATACATAGAGGTAGTATAGTAGTAAGTACTATATAGCTGATAATATTACTATAGATAGTTAGGTATCATATAATAGTAATATAGTATATATATACCATATTAGCTTATATATATAGTATATATATATTATATATATAAGTATATATAATATTATATTATATATTATTATACTATATATATATAGTACTAAGTAACATTATATAGTATATATATATAATAGTAATATAACTATATATTACTAATATCGGTATATATATTATTATACGTAATTAGTATATATATATAGTAGGATAGATTATATAATTTATATATATAATGATTTATATAGTATATATATTATATAGTACTAAGTAATTAATATTATTATACTATACAATATATATATATTATATATATATACTATATTTATCTACAGTATATATATACTATATATATATAATATATAGTATAATAATTAATAAGATATATAGTATATAGTATATTATATTATATATATATATATATTAATATAATATATATATATATATATAATATAGTATATACAATGAATATATATACTATAATTATGTATAATATATTGATATATATATTATATATAAGTATATATTATATATATACTATATATATAATAGTATACTATTAACTATAATATAGAATATATATATATATCATATATATATACGTAAAATAAGTATATAGATGTATATAATTATGTATATTCTATTAAATATAACTATATATATATAATATATATATATGATTATATATATATAATATATATCTAGGTATATATTATATATTTTATAGTAATATATATATATATATAAGTATATTATATATCCCTGCGCGGGGGGGGTATTGGATTCGTATTATGGTGTTATGCTCTGATTGTGGGAAAGACTTGTTTACAATCTGAAACGTGGCACTGTAATAGGAACCAATGCTAGGGGGACTTTGTCTGCCATCCCTCCGCCAGCTAGTAATATGGTGCATTTGTTGTGCATTCGTGTATTAGCATTTGTCACATACATTATCTTCACCTTCAGCCTCTTTCCCCTCACTTTTCACAATTTTTTCGTCTTTTCAATCCATTCTTTATCACAGTTTCTCTCTCTCTCTCTCTCATCTTTTTTTTTTTTTTTTTTTTCTTTTGTTCTTTTTTTTTTTTTTTTTTTTTTTTTTTTAAATTCAATTTTCCACCATAAGTCCATTTAATCTTGTAAAAGGTTCCCTCCCCTTCCAAAATACACAGCCCTTGGCGTATCCGGTTGACCCTTTGCTCGCATAGGGTTTTCCATTCAGACCCACACTTTCACGTCCCCCGTGGATAGGGGTAGCGTTGAGAAGAAAACCGGTCATATTACGCTCACACTCTGACTCGGGCCGCCAATGGTAGGGAACCGACTGTTGCTAACCACTCATGGAGGCCTCTGTCTGCACTTTGGTGTATAATCTCGGACTTGCGCGAAGCTAATAAGTGCCGTGTGGTACACGGATGGGACCCCACGTAAAGTTTCGGGAGGATCTTCGAGGCCACATCCAACAGCCCACCCTACGGGGTGGGTCCGGGTGTTGTGTTGGTCTCTGGACTGTGACCTGCCTGTGGAGAGAAGGATTACCCCTTCCTTATGAAACATCGCCCCTTTCCATGCCCTCCATGTTATTCTGCTTTATGTCTCATTTGCTTTATTGCTTGATACGTGCTCTCATTACATGGTGACGAAGCTTGTGGTTAAATCTTATATGGAAAAGATCCTTAAAAGAAAAAACGTTCTTAAATAAAGGTGAGCTGAACCATCTGCCAGCTTCCCAGCTTGGCCCTACCACGGTCCCTACTAACTTCTAGACCTGGTACCTATAATTTGCTGTTCTTCTTCTACTACACACTGAAGGGTCTTTCAGCATAATTTCATCGAATTCGCGCATCGAACCAGCAAAAACAAGCCTCAGGTGCCCCGAGACGGTCCGGGCAATCCCGGTAGAACGGTGCCCCCGTAAGTAGTCGTAGCTAATTCGTGTTACTCCATACGCTGCATCCCTCCAGGAATGTCAGCAGAATCATTCCGATGTATTACATATTTGCGATCCACTTATCCTGTCCAAAACTCTCTCTGAGCACATAACCGAATTCTTCAGTAGGGCTACTCCGAAAAAGCCCTAGAGTGAAGACCCTCCAGTCAATTGATGAGGAATGGGTCCATTCTCGTTAAAGCTCTGCTCACCGAAATCAAAGTTCCATTCTGTCATCCTTAACGTCTCTTGGAGATGTTCCATTAATTTCTACTCCTGATGAGCATAAGAAAACACATCTAAACAGGCATACTATTCTAAATGTTCATAGGCCAACATGAAAGACGAGACACAGCTGTCCATTTTAGGAAGAAATTGCTCAACACGAAAAAGCCGATTGTCCGATACAAACCGATTTAGAGATTTCCCCCTCGCCGGGAAACCCCTGACAAAACCAAACCCCCGTTTACTGCTGACCTTTAACTACCTTATCCCACCTACAAAGGTTCAAAAATAGGGTTCGAGAAGTATAGATAGTGTTTCGCACGTTTATCCCCTCGACCAGACGTTCTTCAAATGTCAACGGTTTGGAGTCACTGCCCGGAGAACAATACTGTAGGGGATCAGGAAGACATTCCCCAATCTGTGGAGAATTATTCCACACTCCATGTGAAATAAGCCACCTAACTGCAGAAACTGCAAAGGACCCCACAATGCTTCTTTCTTCCAATGCCCGTCTTGCCTGTTTGAACAGAGGATTTTAGAGCTATGTACATATATATAAAAGTACCCGAGTTGCAAAAACCGAGCCACATCTCTCAATGAAAATATCAAGAAAGATCAAAATCAATTTCTTACGCCACAAATTACAGCTACTCGTCCCACGCCCTCACACGTTTAATCCGCCACACACACCCTATCCTAATAGAATCTCTCCTCGTTTAAATTCGTTGAACTCAGGCAAGTACTGCAACCAGTCTACCTGTACTGCCCACAATACCAACTTCTGAAAGAGCACAAAAGCAGCCCTCGGATTCAATCTCCCGTCCAAAGAGCCATCAAACAAGCCTATCCTGAGCATTAACTCTCAACAACTAACAATGAAACTAAGCTAGCTCATCCATACAAACTTTGGAAAACACTTCCTGCCAAGCTACATGTCCCATACTCACCAAATTGGGTCACCGAAACTATGCAAGGAGGACGGTCTCTTTTCGTCCCTTAAATTCGCCTTCAAACACTACTTAAAACGCCCTGGTAAAGATGTTTTAAAACATACAGAAAAGAATAGTCGCCCAAGTTAAAGATTAATTCGTTAAAAAATAGAGCAACGCGCATCTTGAAACAATACACAAATAAACCCAGTCATGTAAAAAATGTCAACTCAGAAGGACTCGCCATAAGGATCTACTTCTGAGACAGAATGCAAGGTCTTTAATGACAGACATGTTAACCCAAACAAATCCAACTAAGGAACAACTCACCAACCAATCATCCCTAATAGTCTACAAGACAGTTTTAGTTCCT
The DNA here is from genome assembly GCA_015478945.1 of Trachelipus rathkii. Classification (NCBI taxonomy): domain Eukaryota; kingdom Metazoa; phylum Arthropoda; class Malacostraca; order Isopoda; family Trachelipodidae; genus Trachelipus; species Trachelipus rathkii. The sequence goes on along the minus strand of JABUQX010028544.1, from coordinate 46,126 downwards.
CTGATCTTCCTATAACTCTTCTCGCGAGGTTTCCTTGATAGCCTCTCTACGGGCTTCTCATACCCTAGGAAGATGAATTGGATAACGCTCCAAATGGGAGCTCGGATGCGATGAGCCCCATTCTCTTTCTAATGCTTGCTGAACTTCCGAGAAAGGTGAATGGAACTGTTCAACGTAAACGTCGCGCAAACGCTCTAAACGCTCTGGGTCTGATGGAGGCATGAGATGACCCAGAGGTCCCCATTCTCCATCAAAACTACCCAATTTCCCAAAGATCACTCCGAATGGATGAAGTACTGGAAATAAATTCTCCAGAATCAGCCCTTGGCCAATTCATCGAATTTCCATCCCTTGGAAATCGATGTCCGTCCCCACTACATTCTCAAAAAGACGATACCCTTTCGGATACAACCTTCCTTCCCCATTTCCATGGAAACCACTCTATGCCGCCTCCACATTTCCTGAAATCTGCTTGCCAAGCGATTCGATACTGTCTTACTAATAAATATTGAGCATTACGAATGCGCTCTTATATATAACAAATAACCAAACCCAATAACAGTTGGATATTGGTGTTAATCAACCTATCTCGCATTCAAGTGAACGCTCTTTCACCAAATTATCTGATAAACTCCTCCCTAACAGATGTCAATAAAACCTAAAAAAATCTCTGGTGTATGACTACCCCACCCTCTCCCCCAGGTTTTGTTCTCCCTTCTCGCCGAGACCCCACGTCTCAATCTCTACCCTCTCAATTGAACCCCTCTAACATTACCACCCAGTCACATAGAGACATTGATATAATAGACACCATCCTAATATTCATAACTAACCATGACTACTTTCCTTCAATGCAATTGTCGTGGCTATTACTCAAATTTCGAAGAACTTGTTCAAGCTAAGTCAAACAATATGTACATCGCAAAGTGTAGTAAAGTGGGTTGAGGAATTTCTCGACTACTGATCATGGGTGACTTCTTTCAACCTCATAGAGATATATATATATAGAAAGAGGTGACAATGATAGGGGAGGGTCAGGAATACTCATTCACAAGGTTCCGCTCCCAGTCCTCTCCACACCAGCTCGCATGCAGTTGCGGCAAGAATTCACTTGTCCATCGCCATTACACTATCTGTTCAATCTACTTAGCTCCGAGTACGTGAATTTACTAAGGTCGCTAGAGATCTTTTCAAGACAGCTCCCTGCCCGGTTGTTATACTACGAGCCGACTTCACCTCCGCCAGCCTTATGGGGTGACTGCTGTCACTACTCATCTAAGTCAAGATCTTAATAGATCTCCTAACCCCCTTTTCCCTGGGATGCCTTAACACAGGGATCCCACATCCGAACGTTTAGATACACACACTTCTTCTTGTATTGCTATTTCCTTTTGCTCCCATTACTCTAATGGATCGCTTTCCTTGGTCCCGCTTTGATTATTTATTCGGCAGCGATCATTACCGCAATAGCATTAAATGAGCCTTGTTCCAACCACTGCAAAAACCCAATCCAGCTGGCGAAATCGAGCACGCCTGCGCGCTTTTTCATCAGACACACTTCACCATTTTAATTTACACCATCCCGTCTATATATATCTTTTCCAATAAAAATTTCCCGACTGATTGATGATGCATTTTGGCTTTCAGAACGTAGCTCATCAGAAAGAGAAGCTTGGCATCCCGCGACTCTAACAGCCAGCGGCGGTCGGCAACAATATATATACCAAGCAGTGCGAAAACAGAAGAAACTACAGGTAATACAAAAAGACCCGTACAACCCCAAACATGATTTATTTATAAAGCAGCCGCAGCCAGATCTCGGCGAATTAATCGTCACACGCCAACAATATTTTTCGAAATTATATCGACTGTTACTCCACAACTCCCCCTTTCCTCTAGTGATGGAAGTTACACAGAAAATATCTCCACACTCCAATAACTCTCACCCACAGTCCTCCGTTATGGGCCTGACATAACCGATATGCAACAGCCGTTGCAGATACATTAGGTTACAGTTTTGCTAGTCACTTGAGCTCTTCCTGCTATCTTGTAGCCTTTCAAAATTTGAGAATTAACACTGCACCTCCATCCTTTTTCAACAGAAAAAGGAAAGATCATATTTATAACCATCTTTTTACACTTGCAGAATATCAAACTGCACTGGTGAATAGCAAAGACGGTGCCATTTGCCCAGACATGAATTTGTACATAATGTTCCATCATATTCACCCTTCTGCATCAGCCTGCATGCATACAATTAAAAAAAATCTTAATTGAAAATGCAAAATTCTTGACCTATTTAGACTACAGCTTTTGTAATCCCTATTCCCAAACCTGGGAAAGATTCCGAAGTTGGGCGGACAACCAAAGATCAATTTCGCGACCTGCCATACTTGTAAATTAATGGAGAAAATGGTTTCAAGCCGCTTTCTCTCTGTTCTGGAGAGTCGCCATTCTTTTTCAAACTTTCAGTTTAGTTTCCATAAAAATCGTCTCGACCGCGGATCCCTTGTTAAAACTGAATATTGCACATTCGGAAAGCCTTCTCGACTGGTGGAATAGTTCTTGGTGTCTTTTTTGACCTTGAAAAAGCTTATGACAGCGTGGAGAATTGGGGTTCTCCTTAAACTCCACTCTCTCTCTCTCTTTCCGATGAGTTCCTTCTTTTTATTAAATGCCTTCTGCTAAATAGATCCATCCATGTTCGGTGCTCTTCTGTTTTATAACCCCACTTTACTGTGGATGAAGGTGTTCTGCAGGGCAGTGTTCTAAGTGTATTACTATTGCTCTCGGATTCAATGACATTGTTACTTCTATCCCAGCGATGGTCAATTTTCTCATACGATTGGTTAATGACCCTTATTGCTGGTGTCCAGCTGCCATTTCTTGAACAGCAACTTCACCTAGCTATTGAAAATATTTCACAATGGGGTAACTCCCATGGTTTCCATTTCTCACCCACAAAAATCTCAGAATTTAGAAAAAAAACGGGATCAAAAGAGCCTGTCACCTTCCTCCCAACGAACCTAGCCTTATTATGGTTCGCCCATCCCATAACTTCACCCCTCAAAATTTTATAGAGACTCATTTCTAGATGACCACTTAACATAAGCCCCACATCTCAACAACTCCTGAAAACGACTTGGTATGGCGTTCTTACTTAAGGTGATGCATGCTCACTTCAAAAAAAAATCTTGGGGCTATTGCAAGTCCCTTTACGACTCTACATCGTCCTAATCCATTCGAAGCTGGATTATGGCTGCGTAGAATATGGTCAGGCCTCCCCAATTCTACTACAGCTGTTAAATCTCATCCAAAATAAGGCGATCCGCATCTCCACTGGAGCCTTCCGATCGTCCTCCCGGCTAGAGCCTTGAAGTTGAATCCGATTGTGGATGCCACTCTCTCTAATCGAAGGGGGGAATACCATCCGTGCCAAGTTATCTTCGCTTTCAAACCCCCAATACCGTCTCTCTGACACCGAATCTGTGAGAGATACCTCAGAATCCCTCTTACGGCGCTTTGCAAACAGTTTATAACATCCTTAACTTCCTCAAACATCCCCTTGCAAAAGATGCTGCCGTCTCTTATGATGAAGTGTATACAGCTTGGCTATTCCTTACTCCCACCATCTGCCTAGTCCTGACCTCTCTCTCTAAATCTAGCCATCCCGCTGCCTTGTTAAAGGGATTATTCCTGACTCATTCCGCACTTCACAGTGGATTTACTCCAGTGTTTTACTGATGGCTCTAAAACAGGGAACAGTGGGTGCGCTGCTGTCTTTCCTGACCCCCAACCTCTCCATACCCTCCCCCTTATGTTTCAGGTTTTTACAGCTAGAATTAATGGCATAAATGATTGCTACTTTCGGAATTCTATCTCCTAAACCAAGACCACTCTTAATGTCATTTATTCATATTCGCTCAGCGCCCTCCAGGCGCTTAAAGCCCATTATTCTAAAAACACAATGATGTCCGTAAAACAATTTCTTCAGCTGCTCCATTCTCGTAAGAAACAAATACTATGTGAGGGGTGTTTGACCAGTGAGTGAGGTTGTGTTAATTTTTGCTCTCCAATTTTATTAATATAATTTGTGTATTTGAAAGTGAATTTAGTAAACAAATTAGTGTTGTGTTTCTAATTACACTACTGCTGTGTAATATAACTACAGTCCATAACAATTGTTATATTAATTTTTGTGAATATTTGAAATTTGTTAGCCTAACCCTAGGCTAACATAGGTAAGAGTTTTACTGTTTCTCTGTGTCTGGGTTTATTTGGATTCTTAAATAGACTTTCTGTATTTAAATACAGTCTTTATTAATTGTTACTTTAATTGAGTGATAATTTAAATTAAATTAGGTTTCCAGTCCACAGACTACAGTTAAGCCTACCTTATAACTTTATATATCCCTGGCCAGGCTAAGCTAAATAAATTGTTTAAATTTTAACCTATTTTAAAGAGAATAGTTTACAAAGTTATTTCTTTTTAGGCTTAGTGATATTTAAACTGTAGTTTGTAAAATAATAGGTACAAAGGTTATAAAGCTATAATAATTTAAAGATGTATGCTCTGTTGTTGATAATCGTGGACTTGTAAGAGAGTGGAAATATGTGAATAGCATGCCCTGCTTTGTGATTGAATGCAAGAGAATGGGTGTTAAGAAGGAGATTTGCAAGACTGAGTGAAAATATGCATGGATTTGAAAGAAGAAGTATTTGATTTGAGAAAGGAGGGAAGTGTTAGGAAAAAGTTAGTAGGGATGTCGAGGCCAGGAGGGAGCAGGATATAGGATACAGGGGTAGCCAGGAATAGTGATTCACCTAGGCAGCGAGATGAGAGGGGAAAAGGATAAAGTAGTGGATAATAGGTCTGCAGATGAATATTGAGTTGTTCAATACATAGAAAAATGATTTAAAAAGATGAGGATCTCGAAAGTCAGCCAGCCTGTGACCTGCAGAAACAGGTTCGACTGTCTTCCCAGATGGGAGGATCAGGGAGAGCTGCCAATGGTAAATGTTGAGTTTTCTGAAAAATGCTAATTGGAGAGAGACTCTATGATACGATACTAGATAGGACTTTTCAAAACTAAGAATAAAAAGAAACGATGAGAGTATGTTATCCAGGTGCCAAGTGAGTGATATCGTGGATAGGATAGATAGAGAGATTTGATTCTACAAATGTTGATCAAGATGGTGATTGTGCATTGTGGGTACAAATTGATAGGGCATAGAAAGGTCAGAAGAAAATAGCCAGAATTATAGGAGATTGATCAGAAGATTGAAAGCTAGTGGAAGGAAGGTTGCCATGATTTCTATTTCTGGGATTTTACCTTTAGGTCTAGGTGCAGGTCCAGAATGGGGGAGTAGGGCTTTGGGTAAATGAAAGGGTTAGAAAATTATGTTTTTCAGAAAATATTAGGTTTTTGGATTTGTGGAGAGAATTTTCTGGATAAAGATCTTTTTGCAGCGAATGGAGTTCACTTGAGTCGTAAAGGTGGTTGAGCTTTTCAGTACCAGTTTGGAGACTTTGTTTAGCAAAAAACTAGGTAAAAGTTGGGGGTGGGGGGGCTAAATCTGGATACAAATAATAGCAATGTAACGGTAATAGGGGAGAAAAATAAAACTAATGTTGTTACAGGTTTAAATAATGATGATGCCAATAAAAAAATAACAAGCATTTTCGAGTATCAAAATGTTATTTACACAAATTGCTCATAGCCTTAGAAATAAACAAGATGAGCTGATTAGGTATACCATAAATGAGAATCTAGGACATTATTTTGCATAACTGAGGCCATGGGTTAATGAAGAATTATATGGAGACTCCTTTCAAGGAATATGAAATAGAGGGATATTCACTTAATTTATACCAGCGTAGAGGAGAAGGTGGTGGTGTTGTGCGCTTTATGTTAAAGCAATATTCAATCTTACTAATGGACTGACTTTAAAATTATTCATGATATTGAATCAGTGTGGGTAGATATCCTTATAACAATAAATCATATAGAATTAGGGGCATTTTATAGACCTTCCTGGCCAGAGTCCAGAATTAGAGGCGGAAATGTGAAAGAAATTGAGACAGCATGCCACAGTAATGAAAAAGGTATAGTTCATAATGGGTGATTTAATTTTCCTGGCATTTCATGGGATTCCTTGTCTAATATGGACCATAGTATTTCTGCATTCATAAATTGTATTCTATACTAAACTTTTTGACCCAGATGGTCCAAGAACCCACAAGATACGATGAACTATTAGACTTAAACTGTTCAACTAACGATGAAAAGTATGGTGGATGAAGTTAGAGTGGAAGAGATTTAGGACTTAGTGACCATAATATAATAGATTTAATATGAATGTGATATCTGGCCCAAATAGCAGTTAATAAAGAAAAGATCATAGATTTCCGAAATGGCGATTTAACCAAATTTCGAGACATGCTTAAGGCATCGACTGGGGAAAAGAGTTTAAAGACCAAACTGTTTTATCATTTGTTAACAATTTTAACAAATTTTAATGAATTATCAGTCAGTATGTTTAAAGATAAAAAAACCCATTAGGGTGGCGAAAAGAAAAACCTGTATGGTGGAATAGAGAGATAAAGAGAGAAAAATTAATGAAAAGCGCAGATGTTTTAAAATATTCCAAGGTAGCATCGGGAGATTGATTTAGAAAATTATAGAAAAAATAGAAATGAACTTAACCAGTCAATAAGAAAGGCAAAGACAGAGGAGAAAATTAATTTAGCAAGGAATAGTAATAAGAACCTGGAAGTTTTTTTTAGACTTATTTATAAATTTAAAAGTAAGATAGGACAATGGTCCAATTTTAAAATTGATGAAAATTTAGTGAGTTCAGATAAGGAGTTGGCCACAACATTTTTTCCAATGGTTTATTTTGCATCTATGTTTTACTGAGGAAAGATTAGATAATAGTTCAGAGACTAAAAGTTCTTGTATGCATGTAACACAAATAGATTACAGAATTGATATTATGTAAAAGATATTAAATGTTTATTAGACCATATTGATCCAAATAAAGCTGCCGGCCCTGATGGTATATATGGTAGTATTCTGAAAGAAGGGTAGTACTTGCATGCAAAGGCACTGTATTTGATTTTTAAGCGATCTATACATTTGGTGAGGTTACCAGATGACTGGAAAACAGCATATGTTGTGCCTATTTATTAAAAAAGGTAGTTAGGAAGATTGGGAAATTATAGGCCAGGTAGCTTAACATCTCTGGTTATGAAAAAGTTCTGGAAAAAGTTACTGAAAGGTTCATATAGGAGAATAATTAGAAGATAACAAGGTATTGTATGACTCCAGCATGGTTACAGAAAGGGAAGGTCATGTCAGACAAACCTTTTAGGGAATTTATCGAATACATTACTGACTGCAGAGATCATCCAGGTGATATTGTATATTTAGACTTTAGTAAAGCTTTTTGATAAGGTTCCCCACATAAGGCTGATGAAAAAGTTATGCAATGTGGTATAGGTGGAGTGTTTGGTACATGGTGGATTAAAGAGTGGTTGAAAAATAGAAACAGTGTGTACAACTAATGGGAAATAAATCATCATGGGAAATAGTTAAGAATAAAGTGGTGTCCCACAGGGTCAGTGCTGGGGCCACTATGTTCCTCATATATATAAAATGATTTAGACCAAGGACCTTAAATGCAAGGTTTCTAAGTTTGCAGATGATACTAAAAGTGGCCACCTCAGTTTGGAATAGTGAAGGATGCATTTAAGGATTCAAAATGATCTGATAAACTTCTTGAGTGGGCAATAAGTGGCAAATGAATTTAATTGTAAAAAGTGTAAGCTTCTTCACCTAGGTTACTCAAATAAAAGTTTTAAACTATGATATTGAATGGGGCAGTGGCTTTGAGTCTGTGTGGACAAGAAAAAAGATTTAGTGTGATTTATAAGCAGTAATTTGAAAGTTAGCTAATCAGTGGAATTTGGAACAGCTAGAAATTTAAGCTAATAAGAGATGCTGGGCATAATTAAATCGCAATGTTGGTGTTACAAGAGCAAGGAAAAGAGTAATACAGTTAAACTGTTTTTATAATAGCTATGATTTAGCCAGTAATAGAGTTATTGTGCACAAGTTTGGCCCCTTATTTAAAGAAAAGACTTAGATATGCTAAGAGAGTGCAACGTCTTTTTTAGAGCAACAAGGATGATTTTCTGATTTTGGTTTGAGGGTTAAGAGCTATGAGGAGAGGCGAAGCTGAAGGAGTAGGAATGTTTTCTGTAGAAAGGGCGATTTCTCAGAGGGGACTTATACAAGTCTACAAAATATTTAATCTATTGATAATATAGAGACCAATAAAATTTTTCATAGTTAAAAGAGTGGACAGGTGGACCAGGGGGCAACAATAAGGAAATTAAGAAGGAAAGCATGCCATTTTGATATAAGAGAAAGCATGCATTCAGTAATAGGCTGTTGTAAATTTTGGAATAGTCTGCCAGGGGAGGTTGTTGGTTGTGACTCGATTGCAACATTTAAGAAACGGTTAGATCGTCGTTTATGATGGGGTGGGTTATCAATAATATTATTGGACGAAGACCAAATTGGCGGTTTTATAGTTATAGCAGTTATTGTTAGAGGCATGT
>JABUQX010028544.1:0-32500 GCA_015478945.1 Trachelipus rathkii | reverse complement strand
TCGCTCTCGCTCTCACTCTCACTCTCTCTCTCTCTCACTCTCTCTCTCTCTCTCTCTCTCTCTCTCTCTCTCTCTCTCTCTCTCTCTCTCTCTCTCTCTCTCTCTCTCTCTCTCTCTCTCTCTCTCTCTCTCTCTCTCTCTCTCTCTCTCTCTCTCTCTCTCTCTCTCTTTCTCGCTTTGGTGTAGTGTTCATATCATATGAAATCTTATTCCACAAGCTTAACAAAGATATATAATAAACTTTATTCGCATTCATTCTGGTAAAAGAAATGCTGCCTCTGCAGACACTCTTATTATCATACAAGATCCTTCCTTAAATTTGATTATAAATATGAATGATTATTGAGAATATCGAAAATTAATTGGTGGCAATTACTACTACTACTACTATAATAATAAAATTAAAGAAATAGTTATTTTAGAAGAAATTAATAAAACTGTTGGAAGAAATATATTGCTGAATGCTTTGAACAGTAATTAAGAAGAATCAATATGTATTTTTTTCTAGATTCAATTATTTCGCTACCAAACCTGTATTATATATTTATATAATATATATATAGATATATTTAATAGAAAGATATATAATATGTTTCTATAGATATATATATATATAATATATATATATATATATATATATATATATATATATATATATATTATAATATATATATATATATATAATATAATTTTAAAAAAAAACATAGAAACATGAAAAGTTTTCAAGTTTTGAGTCAGAATCATGTCTCCAGCAAGAATCAGTTGCTCAGTATGCACCATCCTGACCCAATTTTGACCCCTTTGAAACACATTTGTAACAGTTGCCAATCCAAAAATTGTCTGAATGATATTCAAAGGTTTTTTTTTTAAAAACTTATAAAAGCGGAAGTCATGTGTGTGTGCGTGTCATTTATTATCTTGACTTTGATCACACCTTATACTTGCGCGGTACTTGGTGGCATAAGTAGTTATTACGAGATATATAGTTCTTTTGCTTGAGATTTCTTTAAGTAATTGATTGATTCATACATTTGATCCCGTTATTTTAAGGTAATGTTAATGTTTGTTTTAATTACAAATTCTCCTTCAATCCATTTTCTCTACTTTCCAAATATCCTCTTGAAGCAAATTTTATTAATTAATTCTTATGGATATTTAATAAATCGCATTTATCCTCCTTCCCCCCCCCCCCAAAAAGAAAAAAAATGCCTTCCAAATAGGATAGTTAATATTATCCCTTTATTTATCATTGTTTTAAAATCTTTTTAAAGGTATTAGAGCTAAGTGACAAATAACAAAAATGACAAGTGACAAATGATGTTTTGCAAGTTTGAAAACAATTGAAATAAACACTTGAGTTACACCATTTATAAAATAAATACAATAAACGGCAGAAGTTTTCTTATGCTAAATATATACTTATTAAAATAAAATAACAAACTCAAATTAACACATTTACAGTAATAATTTTTTAGTGATGTAACAATATCCAACTCCAGTCAGATATCCTGCCATTTCAAAAAAGCTCCAGTTTTGTCCGCATGTCATTTTCAATAGGCTATCTTACCTTCGGCTTGATCTATCTATAAGGAATTAAACATATTTTCCTTAAAAAATCTGAAAATTTACTTTCAAACAAAATAATCCATTTATTAGCCTTAGAAATATTTAACTTTAATTTCGTATATAATTATAAAAAATAGTGGTATTGTAGTGGTATAGTGTAGTTTTTTTTTCTTTTAACTTATCTAGTAGAGAAGTGAAAAATGCCAAAATTGAACATTCTCTCTAATTTTTTTACTGCTCGTCCAATTTTTTGGTAATTTTAGGGGGAAGGTTAAATTGAATGAGTTAAAAATCTTTTATTTAGTATATTTTTCTACATGCACAACAATTTAACCTCTGGAAACATAATTGCTTTGGCTGTTTCAGTTGCACATGGCATGCCCAGAGGAAAATGATTGGGTATGTGGGAAAATGCCTGAAAATAAGTTGTGTAACTCATTAAACTCTATTTACTGATAATTTCATTTTTAAAAACTTGGATAAAAAATAAAAATTAAAGCATATTTTATCTCTGAGAAAAATTTTCTACCCTCTGCCAGAAAAAGTGTAAAAAAAAAAAAAATATTTGAAGAAATTTTTTCTTTTTGATACTGTTTAAAGGTATAAACTTTGTATATTAAATGAAACTTCCAAACTCATCCAATATTATCTACACTGAAAGGTTTATAAAAATCAAGATATATAATAGGAAAAAAATCTTTTGAGCAAATTTTCCATTTAGACAATTTTCTTATTTTAACAATAGCTTTATAAAAGTTTCAAATTTTACTGTTTAATTAATAAAACATAAGATTCTTAATCATAATTCATTATTAATAACAGTAACATATTCCTTTTTATATGTTGGAGAATATTAATTAACATTAATATGACTAACTATATTAAATTAAATATCAAAAGTTTAAAATTCACAAAATGTGGTGCAAAATACAGAAGCATTTCAGCTTTTTCAAGTGAAAGTATGCTTTTTTTTTGAGCTGTGGATGTTGCCAGCTTGGTTAAATATACTCTCATTGAAGGATGAAGAGGAACATAAGCATTTTCCTGCAAGGTTTGGAAGACAAAATGTTTCTTAAATTCAAGATACTTAATGGTTATCCTTGTAAACTAGTAGAGTAAATATGTTTACATGCATTTATAGTGAAAAGGTTATGTTAACTTGTTAACATAATTTGAAAGACAAAAAAATAACTCCAGCTGGATGGAGTAACATTCTTTTAGGTTGGATTATCTGGCCTCTAGTCAAATTCATGGCTGAAGTTACAACACTAATTTTATCTAAGTCTAAGTTTAGATTCACTATTATAAAAAGAAAAAAAAAAAATTAAACCATCACAAAAGAGGTAACCATTAAAATAACAAGAATATATGCTAATAATTAAATTTAAATTTGTTTCCAATAATGTTCCTTCCCTTCCGCACCCCACTCCCACCCCGCAAGAAAAAATAATAATAAAAAATTGTGCAACTTAAATATGAAAATAAATTTTTCACCTCTTAATTAGTGAAGGTTTACAGTAAGGTGGAGGACTTTCTGCAAGCTTCAAACTATTATAAAGTTTCAGAACATCTTTGTGCAACCTAAGTATTGCTGAATATCTTCTCCAAACTTCTAGAGATGTAGAAGCTTCTGGATATGATCTATGAAGGAGCTTAATAGAATAGATAATCATTAGGTTAGTTTACACTGAAAAGATGACAAACAAATTATCTATTTTAAACAGTTCCAAAACTTATTTTGGTACCATATATTCATTGCTAATATATATATATATATATATATATATATATATATATATATATATATATATATATATATATATATTATATATATATATATATAAATATTATATATAATATATATACCTATATATATATATATATATAACATTAGAATATTAAAAATTAAGATAAGTAGTTTCCAGAATACCACACTCAAAAGGTGTACATAAGCAAAAGGAGTATTTCATCAAAGGCTTTGCAGAAATATAAATAAATATATCAACTGGCCCTCCTTGTCAACAAAATCAATAATACACTCCATGAATTGCAAAGTTTGGCTGGAAGGGTCTATCTACCTTTCCAAAAATTATGTTGGGAGTCATGCAATAGCCTATATCATTATCAATTATGCATTTCTCTATTCAATTTATAGTTAACTTTATAAAATTTTACAAAGAAAATAATTCCAAAGTTTTAACCTATCCTGAATAAATACCAAAATTATATCTAAATGTTATAGGCCTATGTTATCTGCAGTACACTCCTGAAAGTCCAAGATCAGTGTAAGTCTAGCCAAATTCATTGATGGTTTTTTATGGCTGCCATAAAAAAAAAAAATTCAAGAAAGTTTTGATAAAGTTCCAGTTCATAGATGAATTTATTATAACTGACCAATTTCCATCTTAAATTACAATCATTACAATACACTCGAGAATTGCTAAAATTAATTTACATAAAAAAATAAAGACTACAATTCAGAGTTAATCCCCATTCTGATCCAAATTATAAATATCAATAGTTGGTAATTTTGAAATATAAGCTTAATACTTACTGTAGAAACAATTTTATAAATAGTATATCCATCTTCATGTAATTTTGCTTCTGGAATATCAAATAATCTTATCCATTGTTCTTGATTTTTTGGATTCATTCCTAAATGTTATAGTTCTATTTTTATTTTCATTGCTTTTAATATATAACCTGCAAAAGAATAAATAAATAGGGCATATATATATATACTATATATATATATATATATATATATATATATATATATATATATATATATATATATATATATATATATATATTATATATATATATATATATATATATATATATATATATATATATATATATATATTAATATATATATATATATATATATATATATAATATATATATATATATATATATATATATATTATATATATATATAATATATATATATATATATATATATATAATATTATAAAATATATATATATATAACGTATATATATCATATAAATATGATAATATATATATATATATAATATATATATATATAATATATATATATATATATATATATATATATATATATATAGGGTATATATATATGAAAATTTAATGTTCAGTTAAGAAATTGGTTAATATTTTCAATGCTTATTTTGCTCCAATATTTACTGAGGAGAGATTGGATAATAGTTTGGAGACTAATAATTCTGATATGCATGTAGTAAATAGACTTACTAAATTTAAAATTGTGGATAAAAGAAATTAAAATATTTAACTGCGGACCATATTGACCCGAGGAAAGCTGTAGGTTTTGATGGTATATATATAAAATAAGGTAAAATTCTGAAGGAGGGTAGTAGCAGCATTATAAAGGCACTATATTTGATTTTTAAATGATCTATAACATTTGGTGAATTGGTATTCAGACGACTGGAAATGGCATATGTCTGTGCCTATTGCAAGAAAGGTAGTAAGGATAGATTTGGGGAAATTATAGGTTTAGTTAGTTTAGACACCTCTGGTTGTAAAAGTTTTGGAAAAGCTAATGAAAGGTCATATAGCTAAATATTTAGATGATGATAAATTGTATGACTCACCATGGTTTTAGAAAGGGTAGATCATGTTAGACAACCTTTTAGAATTTATTGAATATATTACTGATTACATTGACTGAGGAGATACAATTGATATTATATATTTGACTAAGCAAAAGCCTTGATAAAAGTTCCCCACATAAAGGACTATAAGCAAAAGTAGTTCAGCAAGTGAAGGTAGGGTAGCATATAAGCGGCTCTCATAAGTAGGCTACATGGTTGGTATGTTAAAGTAGTGGGTTGTGGAATAGAAACGGTATAATATATATAGTGCCATATAACACAAAAAATAAAAAAAATTTCAGTTTTTTCGGTTCAATTTTTATTAAAATATTTTACATATTAGACTTTATAATAATTTCTTATTATTAAATTTAATATCCTAGGCTATATATCCCATGAAAAATTAATTTGTTTGCTTTTAATACTTTTTAAATTATTTAGATAAAAAAAAAAAAAAAAAAAAACAATGTTTACCAAAAACAAGATGTAACAAAAAAAAACCACACTTCTTAAAACCCTTCCTAGAAGTGACAATATGTCATTAATATGTTAGTTAAAATCTTTATTATTATAAGCATATTTTTATGAAAATATTATTAAAAAATAGTAAAAAAAGTAAATTATATGAATTAAGATAAAAATAAAATATATCTTTTATTTATGCGACTTAATGGAATCGTATATTGTTGCGCTTGATTGTCTTGATCTATATGTACACGCTCAAACTTGGTAAACTGGCTGGGAGGAAGTATCCAAGTTTAGATATTGAATGACATAGAGGAACTACTAGTCTGAGCGAGAGGCGGGACGTCAGCAGCGAGTTTCCCGTTAGCACACTCTCAAAACTCGCGAGCAACAGTAATGCAATCCGGGGCTGAATCCGACGACTCAGGACAATTTCTTCGTGCTGAATCAACCCCCCTCCCTTCCCTAAACCTTGAATATCATTGCATCTCTCAATGATACTCCTTCTCATATTGGAAAATTATGGTTAAACCCGCTTACACCCGCCTACGCCCTTGCCCAAATACTGAGCGCAACAGGGTAAGCTCGCACACTAAAACGTGTGTTGATGCGTTCTCAAAAACCTCAAAAGCGTGAACTACCCACCTACGCAATAAAATTAAAAATAACCATCAACTGTAAAACTCTTAAACAATACTAGCTAAAATAAGCTGATTGAGGGTCAAAATAAAAGTTCTAGCGCCTTAAAAAGAGGGGAGGTAGGGGTAATAATCTGATAACTAAACCATGGTAAGATGTTGATTAGATTGCCATAAACCAATTGGAATCGATTCCATAAGCTAGGACAGATACTTGATTACTATACTAATGATAAACCTATATGTGAGTATAGTTCCAGTGAACAGTAACGATATACAAATAGCTAGGAAGGCGCTTAGAAAAGGAGGGCGGAGTGAGAGGAGAATGCCAGAGAATGTCCAGGTGACTAAACCATGGTAGGTTGGAGGTTATGGACTCCGACAAAATTGCTGTCAATAAAACCATGGAGCAATCTAACTCCCAGTATACCTTAAAACATAGGGTTAGACACCTGACTCGGGTATATTCAATGCATGTGAGGGATATTGCCATGGCTAGAAAGTGCTAGGAAAATATATACATGCCGGGAGGGACGGTGTTCGATAGTATACTAAATTGTAATTGATACATAGATATACCGATATATAATAATGACATTTTCTCTATATAATGATATTATTTAGGTAGATATAATATATATATAATTATATATAAGCAACCAGGAACCCATCAGAAGCGAAATTATATAATATATATAATATATATAGTGATGGAACGATTAATCGTCATCAGGTCGATCGGCAAAAATCGGATATTTTTTTTCAATCTACCACAATGTAAACAAGATACCCTCAGGCATAATTATAGATACGACCGATTATTTTAAACTTGTGGAAGCCTAGTTTTCAACTAGAATGGTGAACCATATGAATTCTTATTTAAAGAGATGGTATTTGTCGAAGAGTAGTCTTCAACTAGAATGGTCAACCATATGAATTCTATTTAAAGAGATGGTATTTGTGGAAGCGTAGTTTTCAACTATAGAGTGGTGAACCATATAAATTCCATTTAAAGAGATGGTATTTGTGGAAGCGTATAGTCTTCAACTAGAATGGTCAACCATATGAATTCTATTTAAAGAGATGGTATTTGTGGAAGCGTATAGTCTTCAACTAGAATGGTGAACCATATGAATTCTTATTTAAAGAGATGGCATTTGTAGAAGGGTAGTCTTCGACTAGAATGGTCAACCATATGAATTCTATTTAAGGAGATGGTATTTGTGGAAGCGTAGTTTTCAACTATAGAATGGTGAACCATATGAATTCTTATTTAAAGAGATGGCATTTGTCGAAGGGTAGTCTTCGACTAGAATGGTCAACCATATGAATTCTATTTAAGGAGATGGTATTTGTGAAAGCGTATAGTCTTCAATTAGAATAGTGAACCATATGCTATTATGCAATGATCTATCAGGACCACCTTTGCAATGGTTTTTCCAATTGTTGGATCGAACGTTGAAGGTAGACCTTAAAGGTATTCTTATATTGAGAGGTTATAGATTTTACCTTCCTCATATATCTACAGAATTTAGGTGTAATCTTTAAGAATAAGTAACGTAGATAAGAGTGAGGACTGTCCTCTAATTAGATGATATTCATCATCGGTAATGTGTGAAAAGCGCAAGATAATACTAGTAATAGTGTACTGTGTGATAAAGTTATACAATATTTAGGATATGATGTAGATAAAAAAGAACGGATTGAATCTGCCAGCGTGTCCAATCTTAGCTAGGCTACTATACTTTTATAGTACGTAAATTGGTCTCTGCTGAATATGGTACATATTGTTTCGAGCTAAGGAGTTTTATTTTAATCAGCTCGGGTGTGTGGAATAGGTTTTTACGTAATGAAGGTGTGACTAAGTCTTTGATGTGTAAGCTAGAGAGTTACTATACTAGTGATGTTAGCAAATTATGTGACACACCATGTATGTCAGTGGTTACCGTATACCTATTTATTATAGTTTAGTCGCTCGAGACTATTGGTCTGGAATAAGAGGTATAGACTACAGCATCAAATTATGTGCGATTGACAATTTTTAGTTGGATGCTTAGTTAGACATGTACATTGAACTACTTCATTGCTAGAAACTTGTTTTTATTACCAGTCCAAAAAAATACATTCCAGTCATTATATATATATACATATATATATAGATATATAATATATATATATTAATAATACATATATATTATCATATACTATATATACATATAGCTGCAAATCCAAGGAATAGCCCATTCAAATATATAGTATAATATATATATTGTATATTATATATATATAATATTATATATTATTTATATACATATATATAAATATATATATATAATATTATATATAATATATAAGTATATATAATATATTACTTTGTAGTGATAAAAACACTTTGTATTTCCACGTCTCTATCTTATAAAAATATGCATATCGACTGTGAAATAATAATAATGAAATTCGAAAAAGAAATATTTGTTAATTTGCCTCATGTGATCATACCTTAGCAAATAGGTTAACGTACTTCGAGTGGAACTATTAAGAATTTGCGCTAAACTGCATTCATCTTCTTACTCCCCGTTTCATTTCTTTTTCTTTCTTTTCTCCTTCTTTACTTCATCTTCTTAATCTTCTTCTTCCGCCTATGATTTCATCTGTCACCTGTTCTCGAACTCACTTCATAGATTGTGAACTGTTGTCAATATATAATATTATACTATATATATACTATATCGTGCATAGATACGGAGAGTGTTAGGTGAGAATAGAATTGATAAAATGTAAGAATACATTGAACTGATTAATCCGAGTTGCGTGTGTGTATACGTGTAGAGAAGATAGTAACATTAGATATATATGTGAATTAAAATGTAAATAAAGTCACAGTATTGACGATGTTGAGACTATTGGAAAGTAGTGATAGATCTGTCTCTGATTCACCTGAATGTTAATATAGTAGCTATAGTAGAGTATTGTCTAGGAATATCGACCGGCTGGCTATGTAATGAAAGTAAAAAGTGGATTTGAAATTTCTATGTTATAAGTGAAATGCTATAGGAGGAGAGAAATGTGAAGTTTGTAAGAGGTATAGAAATAAATTGTGTCATATTAAATATGAGAGTGTAATAGTCTTGCAATTTTGAATTTTTGCTGTATGATTGTGTAATCCCATACTACTGGGCCATAAGGTTATATCATTACAGGATGAACTATCCACAATTGATCATGATGTCATGAGTGAGGATCCTACGTGGTTCTACGGTGACTGCTTCAAGTAGATGTTCTGACGCGAACGAGTTCTCTACATATAATAGGTATATAATACAGGTGACGTCAATAGTGATGGGCTTCTTCTTATATTTTATCGGATCATTGGCTTCAAATTCTTCTTAACTTAATCATTTCTTGTATTTCACTAGGTGGTCATGTTATTAGATCACTTATACCAAGGGCTCTGGGTAGGGTAGAGCTAGGGTGGGAGGTTGGATTAAATATAATAATATCTATTAAGTATAATTAATATTATAATAATATTATCACTATATAATATATATATATATAATATATACTTATATATTATATACTATATCATATATAACTTAAGTATGCTCATTAATTATTAATAATATTTATCATCATATAATAATCAAAATAACTAATACATTTTAATTAACTTTTTTGTTCATTCCATAAATAAGTTATTAATTACTTAATATTATATTTATTATTATTATTAAATAGCTTCTTATTATTATTGTTACTTTCATATTATTACATTATCTTTATTTTATTTAATTTAATATTATCTATTATTATTTTATGATATTTACTTATTCATTATTATTTTATTTTGCCGTTATAAGTCCTCATACCAACTCCATTAATTACTCTATTATAATGATATTATTTGTGTGATATTTTATTTCAGCCTATGGAGAAAACGCCTTCATTGTCAGTAACCTTGGAGTGAAGACCATCTTCCTTAAAATAATTGAATTTGGAAAATATATGAAAATTTGTCTGTACATAGCTTATGGCAAAGTAAGTCTTTATTGGTTAAACCTTCAGGGCTATTTGGAGCTTCTATCAGTCAAGTTTGCAGGTAATATAAACTAAAACATTAACACATTGAATTTTATATTATGGACTACTTTGAACAAGAGTTTTGGAAGCTGTAATTTAACTTAGTTTGATTTTTTATGTAGAAGTTATATTTATATATGTATTATGAAAAAAGGAAAGGTAATTAGAAAACCATACCTCTTTAAGAAATAGGAATTAATGAACAATATGAGAATAGTATATTTTCCCAAGATTACCACGATACCGTATTGAAAATTATTGTTAAATGATTTTTATGTGGTACTGGTTATATACTATTTTCTTTTAAATTTTAAACTAACTATTATGTAATTTCATTATGTATTTACAAATCTTTTACATTGTAAATTATGTATACTTCTAAAATAATTTCTAACATTATTTCTTAATTTATAAATTATCATGAATAATTAATTTATAGTATTTAAAACTTCTTTTTACAGGCGAGAGAAGCGTAGTGTACCTTTCATTGTAACTCGCTGTGTCAGAGAAGTCGAAAGAAGAGGTTTGAATGAAGTCGGCATATACAGGGTTTCAGGCCTCGCATCTGATATTAATAAGCTCAAGAAGTCATTCGAATCAAGTAATTTCATATATTTTGTTTTACACCTTTTGTTTTGCTTTAAAGAAGGTAATTGCTTTTGAATCAACTAATAATTATGAAGAATTAAGGAATATTATAATACGTTCTGAGAAAACTCTTGGATAAAAGATGGTAGAGTACATAGGAAGAAGACATACAGCCATGCGTGGTGGAACGAAGAAGCTGAAAAAAGCAATATAAAAGTTAAAAACAGGGGAAAATGATGGAAGTGGTGAAAAGAAGAACACGGCAGCAAGGGAGACTATGTACAGGGCAAGGAATAGAGGCCAGAGAGCAATAAAGAGGAGGGCAAAAAGAATGGAGGCGGAGAATGCAGGAGAATACGAGAGATGTAGGGCCGAAGGTAGAAAAAGATAATTTAAGATGGCGAACGGCGTATCAGAAAACCAAAAACCAGTAACTAAGAAATAAAAAGATAAAAACGGAGAGAGCATTCTTGTGAGACCGGAAGGATAGATGGACCGAATCATGAAATCTGCTAAATGGTAGAAATACAAGGAGAACCGAAGAGGAAGAAGCTGTAAATCAGCGAGGGGGAGGAGAAGGCCCGCGAGAGTACGGTTAGAAAGAATATGAGCGAGGCTAATAAAAGGAATTTCATTGTGGTAAGTCTGAAGCCCGCTCAAACCCCCACCCCAGAGGTGGAAGTATCGTGTGGATTTTTTAGGTTAGTGGTAGGGCTGATAGGATAGAGCTGACGAGGAGAACATTCAAGTTTTTGAATCATATAATGTTAATCAAAAGTGTTGGAGATAGCGTTTAGGGATTAAGAGTGCCGGTGAACATAAGAGTGGTAGTCTAAATGCAATAAATAATTACCGTAATATATCAAAAAGTTAGAAGGGTATATTAGCAGGTAAAGCTGCTTACCTAAAATAATTATATAGAATAAGGCTATTTCCTACTGTAGGTACTCATTTTATCTGGTGACGAAATATTACGATAAAGAATATATTGGATATAAGATGATAAGCTGAGAGGAGAATAGGTGTAAGTCCGTAGACTCGGTAGAGTATATATAAGTGAATCTCAAGTTAACTGAGGTATTATAGATAGATGAGAGAGGATCAGACCGTGACTCCTTCTTATATTACTACACTATAAGATAATGTGAGTGTATTCCTCCAGGTGAAGTAATAGATGCTGTGAAATATATTATAGCAATAGAGATTCTTTATATAAATAAATTATAGCCGTAAGCAGGCCCGATATCTAAAAATTTCGCAATACCGACTCTCAAGAAAGGCATTTTGCATACTCTCATATTGTATAAAGAAGAAGAGCTATTATTTGCATATGCGCAGCTGAATTCTCGGTATGATAGTGATGCGAGTACTCAAGAGGCATAGAAAGTCAATATGAGAATGAGTTGAGTTAATGTTATAGAAGATGTCTCGGAGAAACGATAGATGTAGTTTTGACGAGTTGAAAAACAGGGAAGGGATAGCAGGGGGAGTGTTGTATTCTTCCACTGCTGTTTATATTTTAATATTTGTTACGTATCGAGGTGATAAGGAAAGATTATGTGCGAGACTGGGAGACATTTGATAAGGTAGTGGAATATAATGGCATTATGCGAGAACTCAAATCTGTGCGCCAATGTTGATAGTCGAGAGAGTGTACGGAGGATAGATTCGAATGAGGATTGGTGAGTTGTTTACGGAGGGTTTGGAGGAAAGCAGGGACATGTAGGATGAACGTACAGTAAGACAAGAGATTTATGTAACATACCGGAGGTAATAGAGGAGGGGATATGAGGTATTTAGGTATAGTGGGAGAGGAGGTGTTAAGAGCGATATAGCTATATATACTATATAGGTATAATTACCTCTAATATTTTAACTTCGGTAAGGTAATGTTTAAGCATGAAGTGGGATGAAAGTGCGGTGAGTGAGACATTACAGTCGTAACGAATTGGAAAAGTATTGGGATTAGTTATGAAATGCAGGTTATATTAATTTACCCCATGATGAAAGATAAAAACAATCGGAATGAGTTAAAAAAAGTGAATTTTTAACTTAGTATATATATATTAATGCTACCCAACGCTGTCCTGTACGAGCGGGAAAACATTGGACTAACACGAGAAGAGAGGAGTAAGTTAGAATACAAGCGGCCTCGGAGTAAGAGGTATTCAAGAACTATGTATTGGAACGAGTAGTGATGAAGACAGAATAAGGAATATATGAAGTTAACTGGATAGAGAAGATAAAGGGTAGTGAGAAGTTTGAACTGAGTATGAGATTTTTAGGGGTAAATTTAGTATGAGTGGTAGGATTGGAGGTAACATCTGTGAGAGAGGCATGGTAAGACCCGGAATGCCTGAGTATACCGCTCAGTGCATGCTCCGAGGGCCGGAAGACATATGAGCGACGCACATAGTCTGAAAAGAGAAAAATGAGGACCGCGGGAGTATCGCTAGCGACTAGAAATTGGAGTACATATTCGTTGGAAAAGATGTCTCTGACGTACGCGAAGCTGAGTGTTCTAGTATAATAGAGAGAAGATGAGCAATAGAGTGAAGCAGATCTCAAGAGAGTAATATCTGAGCAAAATAAGAGAGAAAGAGCATTTGCGCTGAACTGTGACCAGAAGATGACAAAGTTTATCTCACGGTTCATGGTGTACGAGGAATGAAAATGATATATAGATTATTTAATCTAAAGGCAGAATGTATATGATGTTATAATATTATTTACATTCTTAAACAATGAGCTAATGAGTTCATAAGGTTAATTTTACTAAGTTAATTTATATCGGTTATTAAATGCTATAACCTACTGAATATATATTAATATATTATATATATATATATATATATATATATATATATATATATATATATATAATATATTATATATAATATATAGTATATTTATATTAATATATTATATATATATTATATAATTATAATTATAATATATATTTTATATTATATAATATATATATTAATATATATAGATTATTATATTATATATATATATATTATTAAATATATATATATTAATTATATTATATTAATATATTATTAATATATTAATATATAATTTATATTATTATATATACTATAATAAATTTATAGTATATTTAATATATATATATATAACTATATATATATATATATATATATTTGCAATCGTGTGATTTTATAATAAACATAAATATTAAATCATGACTGGGATTGATCATACAGGAAGCTACATTGCTAATACAACTGTAGACAGGTACAACCCACAGGAGACGTATTTTCTGTTACAGGCTATCAATAAAATATTTAATTCGCTCAGTATTGTCACAATTTTGATGATAACTTATTTATTGAGGAAATATATATAAATGAAATCAGAGCTAAGCGGCCTATAAAAATCTGAAAAGCATGTTAAGCAAAATACCTTAATCTTGTGTGACTGGATGCTAGCATATATGGTCCCCTTCCCAAGGAATCTTTTCCGTTGAGCTGTGTACATTTTTTTAGATTCGTTTTTTCTCTGTTCTGGGGACGATAATTCTTTATAAATTAGATATTACTTCTGTTATGAAAGGACTTGTAGATAGTTTAGACTCTCCTTGTTTTACTGATGTTGCATCTGTTTTCAGTATTATCAACTCCGCTTGGTGTAGGACTTGAGCTCGATTATGCTCAATTAGTCTTATACAGCCATCTTTCGAGGATAAACTCTCTTGCCTCTCATTATTATTATTTGTTATTGGATTTAATATTTGAAATTTAATAGACAAATTATAGCATGAAAGTTTCTAAAAAATGTAAAGAGACTACCAAATAACTCTTCACGGGATTAATTATATTAATACAATGTTAATTTACATTTGAAGACGACTTATGCCTAGTGTGAATGTTACAATGATAAAATAATAATAATAGTCTCTCTCTCTCTCACAAACCTTCTGGAGTTAGCTCCTCCTTTTCTTTTTTTTCTTGGGCGTGAAATACCGTAATAATGGTTTGAGGTTTGGGTTTTAAATGGTAAAATAGTATCTTCATATAGGAGAAGGAATGTGTATGTTTACCTTGTTCATGGTGACTTTATTAATTTTGACTTTTATTGATTGGCAGGTTATTTTAGGTTCCCGAAAAGACGAAAAATAATCATTAATAACCCTCAAATTTATCCTGGTTTATTTTATACCAACGCACGTGGGGGTAACGAACGAAAACGATAAATATAATGGTGAGGGAGGGATAAAGAAGGGTTTGTGGTCAACAGTTCAGCAAAATGTGTCAGGTGGGGAGATCTAGTAATATGAGATCTGATAATAGAGTTGTGCATCATATAAGTATAGTATAGTAGTGAGTGAGAGGGATAATAGACTTTTTTAATCTATCCATCCAGCCGATCTATCTTCCGTGGGTCTTAAAATAAATATATCTTTTCCTTTTGAAAAGAATATCGGCTTTCCGATATCAAGAAAAAAATATCGAATATCATGGATGATATCGGATAAGGTGCATGGCCATGTCCGCAACCAGAACGTAGTAGCAAAGAACATCGCCTAACCTGATAGTCTCGCGCAAAAAGTAGTCGCCTTTACATTATATCTCGATGCCATATATTACCACTCACATACAGCTAAAGACTTGTCATTTCTTAGCATCAGAAAATTCTCCACCCTAGTAGCTCTGATCAATTATTTCTAATGGCCTGTCCCCTTATCAAGGAACCCGCCTCGTAGTGAGTCTATATATATATATATATTATATATATATCAGTGAACCAACCCTATGCGCCCTCGTGAGCCAAATAATCAGGAAAAAACGAGTTTTTTACATAGGGTAGTTAACTGTGTGATAAATATATTATCAAACTAAATAAATATAACTGTAAAATATTCTCATAACAAAATAAAAAAATATATATTTAATGTCCTCATATATTCCATTTGGATTTAATTGATATGTGCAAAATATTAATATAAACATATACCAAAATATAATCAATTTATTTTTTATTGTTGTGATATATTTTTCAGTTGGCACGCATTTACGTCATGAGAATGAATGATATAAATTTTTTATTTTCCGTGATAGACTTTAATTATAATCACAAATAATAGTTAATCGATAATAAAATTATTTGACTTATTTCAAAAAGTAACTTCGTGAAAAAGGAATAAATTATAATTGTTAAATATATATTATGTATTTATAATTTATATTTTAAATAAGTATAATATTCCTTCATAACAATAAATCAAATAGATATATTTCCCGAAATCTCTTTATTCTCCTCAATAATAATTATTTAGTTTTAATATTAATTAGATAATATTATATTATAATAATATTAAATATCAAGAGGCGACTCCATGCACTCGTGCTCATCAGCTACGAGCTTGATCAATTATATAAGAACACTCTATTTTGCTAAAGATATTTGCTCATGTTTTACGATAATATTTTCTCTATAATATAGAGGTAAACGTTGTAAAATATTATTTGTTATACATTAATTAACATAAGTTAAAGTATAAATAGAATTAATTCCAAATTGAGCGAAATAAAAGTGCGTGATAATAAAGAATAGTCCTTACTATATTATAAATAACGTTTTTAATAACATATAAATTTAAATAAGGACTAATCCGTGCCCATAATATTAAGGCAATTTGGAGGTGATATTCGATGGTCTGTGACTATTATAAAATGTTATATATAAATAGATAATATTTTAAAATTAACTCAGGTTTTATTATATATACATAACATATTCAATTTATTTTATATAAACAAAATATATATATAATTTAAACAAATAAAATTAAATAAAAAGTTTTTTATACATATTAAAAATACTTTAAAAACACTAGACAAGGATAATTTGAAAATGTAAATAAAAAATGTTTTTTGTTTTAAAGTTAATCTGTAAAATGAATACTCAATAGTAAAATAAACGTTATTATTAGTAAAATAAAGTAATGGTTTAACGCGTATAGTAAGTATATTCTCAACTATTTAAATTCATATATATATATATATTTATATATATAATATATATTATTATAAATATATATATTATTAAATATATATATAGTATATTAAATATATTTTGTTAATATACTATATAATATATTTTATATAATATATATTATATATATATAATTAATAATATATACTATTAATATATATATTATATATATATAATTATAACTTATATAATATATTTATATATATATATATATACTATTATTATTATATATATAATATATATATTATTTTATAATAATATATTAATATATATATATATATATATATAATATATATATATACTATAGTATTATATATTATTACTTATGAGAGTGAAGCTCCATGGTATTCTTTATATATTAGATATATTATGCTTATATTTACTCATTATTTAATATTAATTTAACGAAATGTAACAATTTAATAACATAGATACAGAATACTTTATATTTTTAATGAATATATAAATTTATATAAAATAGAAAGTCTAATTTTATATCGTATCCCGTAATCACGCGTGAATCTATCCTATTCGCGAAGGGTGAATATGTGATAATTATTACTTTCTATGCATCTTTTATATATATCAGTTCATAAATAGGATATGTATTCTTATTTATAGGTTCTTGTCTATATATTTTCTTTCATTAGTTAGTTGTTGAAATATCTATTTTGATGTTTTCAGTAATATTACATTTTGTATTATAAATAATCTATATCTTAATACTTCACCTAGTGGAATGCTTATTGTATAGTATGTTATTATTCATATAATAGCAAAGGATTCCATGATTTTTGCGATGGTTCTGTGATTGATATTTCTGATCATCTTATATTGTTGATATATTGATAGAGTGGCCTTGATTACGCCTGATGTATATTTTAAAGCTGAAGTTTTAAAACCACTGGGGTAGTTTATGTTGATTTTTTTTGTCTATTTTAAAGTGATAAGAACCGCTCTAGTGCACCGTAGCCGGGCTGGCTTTCTGAGCCGTTTGGTCGATACCGGCATTGTAAAACATAAGTGTATTGAAAATTGTATGTGTTGATGGTAAAAATTGGTGTTTAAATGTTGAAGGAAGGATTAACTTAATACATAACAAATTAACAAATTATTGCAACGGATCTGGAGTCGCCAGGTACATTAAAACAGGTAAATTATTCACTTTCAATTAGCTAGATAATAAACTTATGTGCAATAAGACTAAGTTAAGAATTTTTTTTTAACAAATTTTTCTTATAAATTTTTTTAAATAGTATTGTCAATTCATATTTTAGTTTCAGACCTCCCCGCACCCTCCCCCGAATTCTAATTATTACTGTCATACGAACTTAATATAGGTATAATATAATACAGGGAAAGGGTACAGATAAAATTTTACATTTATATATATATATATATATATATATATATATATATATATTACTATATAATATAATAATATAAATATATATATATATATATATATATATAGTATATATATAAATTATAGATATATATATATAAATAAATTGGTCAGTCTTAAGGCCTGTGGCTTTGTTTCAACTTTTTCTATCGTATATCAAGCTCTTCATTTAATTTTACGCCAGTATTTAAAAAATTTATATATACTAATTATATTTTAAAGACCAATTATAGCTAATTGGTTTAATATATTTCTATCCAAATAATTTTATTTTCTTATGTTTTTATTTTTTTGAGATATAGTCTTGTAAAGAAACTTTTATATAATTTGTGATCATGACTTTCTTTACATAATTACACAAAAAAAAGTTAAGAAACTACTGTTAATAAATATTTTTTTTATTATGAAACAGTCTTCTAAACGAACTTTTAACTAGAAAACCTTTAGAAACCTAAAATATATTTTTTATTGATCTACACAAAGCAAAAAGTATTAAAAAATAAATTAAGTGAATAATATTATTAAAGTATAAAAAAAATATCAAATATTAGACCCTACATTAATAAAGCTTATCAATATGTCAGTTTACAGATATATTGATATTCTAATATATCAATACCTAAGGTATATATCAATATTACAATATATCAAAGTACTGATATTGATGACTATTGGTAAGTAAGGCCTAGTAAAAAGATTTTAATATAATATATTATTCTATATGTAAATATATTATAATATATCATATATATATAATTATATGTATCGAATAATCTAATAAATAAATATATATTAAAAAACAAATAACAATTTACCAAAAACCGTTTCAAAACTGTCATAGGTAACCACTTTAAGCTTAAGATAGACTCGATACAGCTTAATGTTATGAAGGATACATACTTCTATAAAAAAATAATAGAAAAAAAACAACCAACCTCAGAATTGGTAACTTAATCTTCCCATTTGTTTTATCCCTTTTTGTTCTCACTAGACCATCTACCTGAAGAAGCCTCCCACATAGAGGCGAAAGCTTGTAGCCATATATATCTTATATACTCTAAGTTCGAAGATAAAAATGACATTACTTCAAAATTTTAATAATTGTGCTATCCAAGTTTAAATTTAATTGTGTACTAAAATAAGTATTTTAATATGAAATTATTTTTTTAATTAAAAAATAAAAACAAACATTTCTTAATAAAAAGCTTCCAGTGTATATTTCTTAAAATTTCAATATTTAATTTAATTTTTTTATATATTATATTATATATATATATATATATAATATATATATATATAGATTTTATATATAAATATATATAATATTTTTTTTATTGATATATTGATATAGTTAGTCAGCGATAAACTAATAATTTTTTAAAAAAAAATTTAAATGAATTTTAAACATTTTATTTTATGATTCCTGTGTTATAACCGCCAAAAATGTTAGATTAATATCAAACTTTAACAGCATAATTACTGTATATAAAGTTATTTTAACATATGTAAAAATTATAGTTATTAAGTAGGCCCTATAGGAAGGTCCAAGAATTCTATATTCAATTCTCTATGTATTTGCATGTTTTTTATTAAACAAGAAAAAAATTAAAATATAATATATTATATATATATATATATATATAGATATTATTAGATATATATATAATATATATAGGTGTGAAAAAAAACGTTTTTTTTACATTTGTTTTTTTTTGAAAAAAAAACACGTTTTTATTTAAAACAAACTGTTTATGTTGTTTTTTCTGTAGAATATAGCCTATATGAAAATTTTAAACTTTGTTTAAATTATACAGTAGTACAAATACCCCTTCTAGGCCTAAATATTGACTATTAATACGGAGTATGTATACAGTGTATTATAATATAATATATAGTAATATTATTATTAATAATATATTATATATATATATATAATATAATATATATATAATTATAATATATCACAATATAATTATATATACTATATAATAATATATATATATATATATATATATATATATTATATTATAATAAAATATATTATATACTATATATATATTAATATTATATATACCCTAATATATATAATATATAATATATATATATATATATATATATATATACTATAATAATATTATATATATATTATATATATATATATATATATGATCAAAAAAAGATGGTATAACAGGTGGATTTGGGGTGTCAGGAGAAAATAGAATGGTAGGAAAGGTGATTGATTCTTTTGTGAGGAGAAGGACTTGGGTAAGCTAATACTTCCTTAGAACACAAAGTTTATCCATAACGTATACTGAGTTGGTGTGGAAGATGATATCGAGTGAAAAGTATGATTTATTTTGGTTGGAGAGGAAGGTTGAAATATGATGCGATGTTAAATCATGAGGTCTAGAATGGTATTATCGACATATGGTGATTCTAAGTGTTCAAAATTAGAGTAGTGTGACTTGGATGGAGAGGAAGTAATTAAGAGTGAGGAATTAAGATGGTAAAATAGAGTGGAGAAGTTAGTGAACAAGGTAATAAGGATAAGTATGTAGAACGCTCGCAAGTAAATCAGTGAATGCTGTAACAAGTTGGAAACTGAGAAAATCTGGAAACAAATGAAGGAAGCAATTTTAGCAGTGCAAAAGAAGTATGTGCGCGTGTGACAAAGTAGAAGTAGAATGAAACAGTGACAGATAGAATGAAGATCTGATGCAAACGTTAAAAGTAAAAAAGAAGCATGTGAATGTACTAAAAGCAAATATGAAGTTTCAAAAAAATGGGAGAGTATAAGAGGAAAAAAGGAATGCCTAAAAGAGTCCATACGTAAGAGAAAAGAAGAGTAACATGAACAGTTTGAAGGATGGAATGGACATACACGAAATGAGAAAGCTCTTCTGGATGAAGCGCGAAAGGTTAAGAAGAGAACAAGGGGAACCGCTTAGAATAATGAATGGATGTTTTTTTGTAACTGACGAAATGGATGTGAGTGGAGTGTGGAAAGAACACTTTAAAATCTGTATAATATTGCCAGTAGATGATGAGTTTAATAGATGACTGTAGTTTGGTTGTGTTACAGAAGGAAATAGTATTTTTGAGATGACGTTATTAGCAAGAGTAGGATATGGATAGATAGAAGGTAAGAATGTTAAATCGCAAGTATAGATGAAATTAATGGTAAAATGATCAGAACGGAGGCAAGATGGTGATGATTTTTAAGTTGTGTAATAAAGCGTTTAATATGGAGGTATAGTTTCGGGGGATTGGAGGAGAGCAGTAAATAGTACTTTATAAGTTGGTATAACACAAGACTTAAAATTATAGGATTTAGTTATGAGTGTGTAGGAAGATATATGCTGGTATTTTGGTTCAAAGATCGCGTCGACTAAAGAACTAATTGTGAAGAACAAGGTGCGTTTAGATAGTAGTAGAGGATGTGGATCAAATCATTTACATTGAAGCAAATGATAAGAAATACATGGAGAGAGAGAAGAATAAATCGTAATTTAGTTTTATGATTTGCAACAGTGATATAGGATTAATAGGAATCTATGGCAGGTGTTAGGGATACATAGTTTGTGATAGGCTTCTGAAGGGAATCAAAACTATGTATGACGATAGTCGAAGCGTGTGTAAAAATAAATGATGTCAAAAGTGATGGTTTATATTAAATGGCGAGTGAGGCAGATTATTTGCTATGTCTCCTTGGTATTCAAGTTTGCTATATGGAGGGTTATGAAGAGATGTAAAAGAGGGAGCATATATGAAATGAGTAGAATGATGGAGATTTGTGGCGAGGTGCCCTACCTGATTATAGCATGATTTTTTGTGTGGCGAATGAAGAGTTTAAAGAGGGTAAGAGAAGTCTGGCGGGTGTTGTAAAAGAGGGGTTCTGAAAGTTAAAGTAATAGATTAGTTGATGTTTGAGTGAGGACAGTCCAAGTGTCTGAGTTTAATGGTAAGCAGCTGAACAAGTGTCTGAGTTAAAATATTAAGATATATTCGATGATGCAGATTTTAGTAGGAAATTGTGAAATGCAGGAAGTGACTGTTGCAATTCATAATCGTGGTGTAATGTAAATGACAAGTCTTTATTCGCTAGGCTTACATGACAGGAATGTTGTTACCGTTATTGTTAGTAGTGACGACTATGCTGAATAGAAGTATAGATTAAAGTTCAATGGTTCAGATGGACAACAGGGCATGCTAGTGTAGAGAAGAAATTGAATAAAATGAGGAATAACATATTAGACGAGTGTGTGTGTGAAAGAAATCGGTAAAAGAGAGAAACATGAAAGTATTTAAATGTTTGGTTCATTGAAAGAAGAATGAATAGTCAGTTTTAAGCATTGAAGTGGCGAGATGGTGAAAAACCGACCGTCGGAGATCGAAAGGAAAAGTGGTTAGTCAGTAAAACGAATGTTCGAATGAAGAAATGTGAGTTTGGCAGAGGCGAGAATAAAAAGGTGCATAATAATAGGAGTGAAAGGCTGGTTTTGTGAGGGGGATGTTGTGCCCACAGTATCAAGAGATAACCTACACTGACGATTACAAGTGAGGGTCCTCGCCAGTCCCGTGAGCTATAGGGTGATTTCTGACTGCGACGAGTCTTACTAATTAATGAATCAGAGGAGAGGAAGGCTGGGCTTTCTTTCGACTTTTGTCATATTCTTTCTTCTACTACTTTTCTTAATGCTGTACGCACCCTTACCACCAGTCTTGGGAGAAAAAGTAGATGAAGAATATATATATATATATATATATATATATATATATTAAATATATATAATATAAATAATAAACTATATAATATATATATATATAATTATATAAATAATATAATATATATAATATAGATATATATATATAAATATAATATTATAAATAGTAATAATAATAATAATCAGATCAAGTGAAATGTAATAATACAAATAGTATAGATCAGCGGTCCCAAACTTTTTTGATCGCGTTGTAACCCTTAAGACGAAAAATAATTATAAGTTGTACCCATACAGGCCTATAATATAATAAATAATATACACATGATATAAATAATAAATAACATACACATTAATAACATAAAATAAACGGACCAATGAAATAACCTCGCCAGTACGTTGATACGCATCATAACCGCAATGATCGTAGGCCACTTCTTTTGGCTTACCCCAAGATCACTTGCTACCTCGGGGTAACCGTACCCCACTTTGGAGACCATCTGCCCTAGAGCACTAATAAAACTATTAACGTAGTAAAAAAACTCTACTTTATAATGTACCTCTTTTGGTAAAACAAGTTTTTTGAATTATAAAAACAGACTTGAATATATATGAAAAATAATAATTTAAAAAAAACAAAAAAAAAAACCAAAAATTTTGCCCTTTGTGGTGCTTTGATTCTTTTTAAAAAAAAACGTGTTTTTTTTTTTTTTTAAAAAAAAACGAAACGGTTTTTTTTCAATCCCAACCCCTAATATATATATATATAAGATATATATATATATATAGTATATTATATATATAATATATATATATATATAAATATATTTATAATAAATAATATAATATATATATATATAATATATCATTATATATATAATATTATATTACCTGTTAACCGATAATTTCAGAATCCGGGCAATTCAAGAATTCATTTTTTATGTTTACAAAAAAACTAAAAGTTTTACAAAAAAAAAAATTAATAAAAGTTTAGCAGACTACAGTTCATAATTGCAATGAAAATTTTTTAAAAACAAGATAAATAACCAGATTTTTTGATTTTTCTATAAAAAAATTTTTTTTTAAATTTTGTAATTTGTTTTGAAGGGATTAAAAAAGATAAATACGAATAAAAGGAAAAATTCTTGTCAAGAAAACTTTTTGATAGTACAGGTTTTAAGCCTATGGTACACATCAAGCTTAGGAAGCACATTCATTTAAATTTATTTATATTATGACCCCGGGGCAATTTCATATTTGTATTCCATTTCCCCCCCACCCCCCTCACCATTGACTGGGGTGGACTCAGTAACCAGGGGAATCGACTCGGAGGCATCAGAAACCCATATAAACAACCACAACAACAAAAACAAAAAGTATAAATTCCTAAATATTCAATTAACAATAAACAGCTAAATTGGCAATGAAGCTAATTATCATTCTTACTATATCTTAACACGTTAAGGGAAGCTCATTTCACTGTTGTCAACCAAAAAATGGGTAAAATTTAATCTTTTTTTATAGTTTTTGAAAATGTTCCAAAAAAAAAAATTTTCCTTTTTTTTAAATTTTTAAAAATACACACTGTATTTTGAAATTCTTTACACTTAACATGATTGCCAAGATGCTATATTTTATTATCGTATCTAGAACTAATTCTGTTAAGTTAGCTATAGTTTTAAGTATAGTACTTAAAACACAAAAAAGGCCGAAAAAATTCTAATAGCCCCGTTAACGGTATAATATATATAATATATATATATAATTAAAATATAATATATATATATATATATATATATATATATATATACTATATTATATATATATATAATAAAATGTAGGCTGGACCGGAACTGAAATTTTCAGTTCCGCCGGAACCGGAATTAGCCGAATCACAAAAAAAAAAAAAAATGCGGCCGACCGAATTTCTTGTTAACTTTCCTTTAACTGTATAAAAATTGTAAAAAAAAATATATATTTAAATTAACTTCAAACATAAAATCTCTATATTAGTACAACGCCACTTATCATGAACAAGGAAAATAAATTTGATTCAGTTTTACTTCGCCAAAAAAATTTAATAGAAAAGGAGAGTCTTGTATTTCCTAGAACAGTAAACCACAGAAGAGCCAATATAGATCCAAGCCGCGAACATAAGTGAGTTTGAGGAGAGCTTTCTCCCAAAAATTTGTTATATCAACTACACAAATCACAGAAAATAATGAATTTTACCGCAATGAGTACCGGCCATTAACAGTCACAAAAGAGAAGGGATTCATAGAAAATTTTATGCCCATCTTCAACCAAAAATAAATTATTCCTAGTAGAAAAATTGTGTAGGAACATGTTACCAACTTTCACACAGGAAATTGAGTTCAGCAGTATTCGAGAAGTTATCTAAGGCTGATCATATATAATTTACTACAGATATATGAGAGACTAAATAATTCAAACGACTCATTTATCTTTAACTCACTCTGCTTCCACGAGTTTGAAAAACATGGACTCCATTGCCAAGTATTTCCCAGTCTCATTCTGGAATAAAATCACTATGAGTTTGAAATTATCGTGAATAATTGGGAAATTCCTCCAACGATCCATTGACTTCTGAGATGAGATAAACATGAAACTTGAACTTATGTTAGCAGGAGCACAAGTTTTTCTCGGTTTTATTCATAAACCTTCAATATTATTAAAGATGCCCTATTTTCTCAAAAGAAAAGGTATTTAATTAAAAAATGTAAGAATATTTGTACACATTTCATATTCCAGTTTTTGAGCTGTAATTAGCTTAAAAGAATACAAAGAGACTGGATCCCCTGCAACCCCACTTATGCCAACTTCAAGATGTTAATACAAGGAAAGCACATATTTGATTCTAGAAAAATTGAATTTTGAATAATCTGAGAGTTTTAATTATAGAACAATCAATCATTTACTTGACTGCTAATAAATGCAAATACTTGAAAAAAATTCTAAGTTTTGCAACCATCATAGTTACGGAAACTAGAAAGCAAAATCAATTATATCGTCAATTATCTACATATTTGAGCTCTCCAGCATAGCTCTCAAACTCTGAGAATAGCTGAAGAAGGCATTAGAGTTAGATTTATGAATAAAAAGGAAGAGAAGAGAAATAGATTCATCAAAACAAAGTTTATTTAATATCTGTAGTAACCACAAATGACTTATTTCTAATATGAAATAAGAGAATTTGAGTTGAAAATAGATGCTTGAAGAAATATGCAAACATGAAGGGTTGAAAGTATTAGAATAGTAGTAGCATACCTGGGGAAAAAAAAAAAAGCCTTTAATTTGTGGAAAGTGAACAAAGCTAACTTTCCAAACATAGCACTTCTCAATCTTTGGTCACCTCTCCTTTCCATTCTCTCCATATTTCAGAGAAAATTATTTTCATTTTCAAAAAGCAGAAAATTTTAGAGGAAAAACGTTTAAAAAATATTGCCAATACTGATGAACAGTTTTTCTATTTACTTCACCAACATCCGCATTTGTCAAAAGTAAGGAAAGTTTGATTAAGCTTAAGTAATTCTGGTTCGCCGAAATTTTTCAAAAAATTCCGCCGGAACCGAAACCGACAAAAATTCAACATTACCTGCCGGAATCGGCCCACGACCGAAACCGTACACCTCTAATATATAGTATATTATATAAATATCGTCAGCTGGGTGAGTGGCCACTTTAGTATACTTCATCTCCCACTTTTCCCTAATAGACTTTGGAATTTTTTTTTTCTGAAAATCAAGGCCCCTATAGTTAGGTCATAAGCACACAAAAAAATAAT
Organism: Trachelipus rathkii; assembly: GCA_015478945.1. Lineage (NCBI taxonomy): Eukaryota > Metazoa > Arthropoda > Malacostraca > Isopoda > Trachelipodidae > Trachelipus > Trachelipus rathkii. The sequence continues at coordinate 5,615 of JABUQX010028544.1, read as the reverse complement.
ATTTTTAATTTTAATAATAATAGTTTATAAAGTAATAAAGCTCATTTATACTACCTAAGGGAATTGGGCCATTAGTTGTAATCCTCTTTAAGTATAAATTGTAAAGTTATATTTGAATTTTTACTTAATATGATAATGCTTATATAATTAAAATTAGTATAAGTTAATAAAAATGTCAATAATGATACATAAAATAAGAATAAAAATGTGGTGGCCAATTCACCCCATTCGTGATATTTTCAAACCCTTTTGATTTCATATTTTTCATGTATATATTCTTAATTTTATTAATTTTACTAATATTATTAACTGTTTATTATATTGAAATTCGCTATCCTTAATAAATAATGCAATAACAATTGGCAATTGCCAATATTTCCCAATAGTATAATAACCAGAAATAGTAATGCCTAAAAAAATACGAGTTGCTGTTTTTTCATTTTGGAACCAACTCGAGCATGGTCGAATTTCAAGCTCACTCTTTTGGTTCTGAAAAATAAATAATTATAAATTTTTCTATATCATGCCGTATCACTATAAAATTGAGAAAATGAGATTAAAGAAGAACATATTTTATTTAGATCATGTGTATATGCAACAGTTTTGCTTCTGGGGTGGAATTTTCAAAAAAAAAATTTTTTGATTATACAATAAAAATCTTAAATAAAAAAAGTGTATTTCTCAACAACAGGCCAGAAAATTTTATAAATTGGATGAGTAAGAAAAAATATTTTTGCAATATTTCACTTTTTCAAAAAAAATTTTCATAGAAAAGTGAAAATTGTAAAAAAAAATATTTTCTGCTTGTCAAATTTCAGGCATTATATAGTCTGGAGATCGTCTTTTATTAGCTAATTAATTTTTGTATAATTTTTTTCTTTTTATATATTTAGCGTAACCCTATGCACAGAGAAAAAATTATGCATATACAAACCACAATTATCTAAATAAAAAAAGAATGTGTTAGGGAGTTGTCTGGCCACAGAAGCCCTCAAAATTTCATGTTGATCGGCATGACCAGAAAAAAAATATCAATTTATTTTCAAACCTCCCAATTTTAAATACTCTGCGTGGAAAATCCTTACGTGATACAAAAAAATGAACATCATTTTTTTAGGTAGCTATAGTCATGTCTTCTTATAATAGTTCAACTTCAATCATTTGAAATTGTAAATCGCATTCTAAAAAATGTCAAAGTTTTCGAAAAAAAATGAAAAATATAAGCAACTGTCTATACAATAATAAACCACCCATAATCAATGTTTAAGGGAGAGAAAGTTGCGTTTGCTGTTTTTTATGTAGATTAATTAAAGCTTCTCACTATAAAAGTATAAATTGATATTACCTACCTACTCTTTTTATATTATAGCCAGGGTTTGACATAAGGGACATAGGGATGCAATAAATGATATTCAATGAAGCATGTTTGGTTATGTTGACTGGGACATCCGATAGCCATGTGCTTACTTACGCTTATATTCTAATGTCTAATAAAAAAACTACCCCACAAAAAAAACAGAAAAACTCAGTTGAATTGTTTTTTTTATTATTTTATTTTTACTATTATTTCAATAATTTGAGTTATTTTTAAAAATTACTAATGCAATAATAGCAACTATATTTTTCATTAGTAATGAGTCTAGTTGCATTTTATTCAAGACCTGCACTGATATACAGTATCTTTTAAATATTTGTAATAGCTATATGAGAATGAAAAAAATTAATTTTAAACTTCACTGGACAAATGAATGTATCTTTAAAAATAGCAAATGAACTAGAAATAAATATATCAATTTCGTTAAAATTACTAATAAAATTTTTTTTCAGTAATTATGTTTAATGTTTCAAACGTATTATAAATATTACATATATTTTATATTTGAATTTCATTATTTTATAGATGCAATAACTATAAAACTAATTGCGAACAATGAATTGAAAGTCCAGTCATATTGCTTCCCATTTCCAATTTTTTCTCATATTAGAACTATCTGGCTGTCTAGATATTTATATATCCTTAAAGTTTTGAACTTTTTCTGACCCAAGTCTTTTTCAAACTTTTGATTAAACAATACCAATAATAGAGAAAATTCTTTCAATTAATCTAGAACTGGCTGGGGATGAATGCAGGGATACCAAAATTGTTAAAACCCATGTGGTAACTTTTTTATCAGTACATTTTTTCAAATTGATATTCATAATATTCCACTATTTATCTGGGCTTAACTTTGAAGCCAGTGATTCTTCGAACGTATGGGCTGATAATAGCCACCAAGGCATTCATGATAATTTTCTGAATAAATTAATTTTGTTATTTCAGTCAATCGGCCTAAATGCTAAAATTATTGATTAATTTTAAATTAAGTTTAGTTCTGGTGGCTTAATGAAAATCAAATCAGTTACAGACTTATAATCCACAGTTTAACTTGAAGGCTGGGAGTTTGAGTTTTAAATACTGCTGTTATCAGCTATCAATCCTTATTATGCTTAGGCTATGAAATCTAGTTGGAGGGGTTACAAAAAACAAACATTTATTTAAATTGCTCAACCCACCGGGGTTTTATTAAAAAAAAAGCAGTTTAAAAAAAAATGGCAATGTTTATAGCCAATGCAGGAACCTTTGACTGAGAGTGTTGGTTCAGAGAGTATTTGGTGTGATTAATTTGACGACTTCTTCCAACATTATTGTGATGCTCTGTCAATCCCAGATTCTGACTGACAAAGATGCTTTTCTTTTCTTTACTTTCTTTTCCCTGATTTTGTCATACTGTATATTCATTTATCTTATTTCCCAAGAATTTTATTTTAATTTCATTGCTATATTTTATACAATCCAATATATGTTTCTTTCTTGTTCCATCATTATTTGCAACCTCAGTGAAACAATTTGCAAACTCTTCTCTTTTTCCTTTGTATAGTTGCAGTCTAAAACAAAAGCAAGGAATGACTGGGGTTTCATTTTCTTTCAGGCATATTCATTTAATCACTCATTCAGAAGGTAAATTATAAATTAAAATAAAAAAAAAATCGTTTGCAATTTGTCGAATCTGGCAAAGCATGACTTTGCAGCTGTAGCAAGCAACAAGGAGGAGGTTTTATACACCTCTTGTTAGGCTCATTAGGTTAGAGAATGATGTACACTCGTCACTTGATATAGCTATTGCTGGAGTTACTCCAATACTGTATTGGACTGCCTGCTGGTCTGCAGCAATAATGGTTCTTTATTGCAAATTACTTCCCTATATCTATATCAAAGTCTATTCTTAAAAGTCAAGGGCCAAAGCAAGAGATGAAAACTACCAGAAATGGGGGAAAAAGGGGACTTAAATGCTAACTTTGCCTTCCTTGTTTCTTGATTTGGCGTTAGCTTTAAAGACAGAGAAAGGTGGTGAAAGGAACCACCCAAAAACGCTATTCTCAAAATGTGAACAGAGCTAAAGAGTAGCTAATTAATGGGCGAATGAAAGATATCGTTATGCACTATATTTATTTTTCAATATACTTTACAAATGGGACAATAAGTTATACTTTTGAAAGGAAACAAAGAACAACTAGACGAGTATGAGAGTGCCAGCCCTCACCTACAATGGCCCTCCCAGATCACTCCTATCCTCTTACGAGACACTTGATGCAGTTCAGCCAAATTAAAAACATTTATCAATGATGGAAGAAGTTAAAGCTTTTCCCAGTATGCAACCGCTGAAGTACTGCAGGGGAAAGCAGGAAGACAACTGTAATGCAAGTGTGCAGGTGAACTTGCATGGAGGCAGAATATAATAAGCAGTGATAAGTACAGTAGCAATTGAAAGAAGAAATTCATGAAGCAAGCACAATATAAGGAAAGGTCAAAAATCCAGAACTCGTTTAAGTAGAATGCTCTCTTCAAGTAATCCCACACTCATTCAAGCAGAATGCTCATTTCCAGAAATCCAAAGAGACATTCATATAGGTACGGTATATATAATTAATAAGACACTCAAAATTACTAAAATCTACCTCTTGAATGAATTTATTGATTAGATATTATACTTTATCAATGTATCTAATGTAAATATAAAAGATTCATTCCCTAATTCTATAATTTATTGCCACTTTATTTTGTTTACAAGAACTTCTTGGCTCATACCTAAAAAAAAGTGGTTCTGGGTAAATGGAGATTTCTCTGCCTCCTTTACTTAAATTCTTAATTCAATGGGGAAAACACTGATTAACCTGTTATTAAATCCTTTCAAATAGGGCAACCACAAGGCGATGCATTAGATTGATCTGATAACACAATAATATTGATAAACAAATAAAACCTTCAAAATCTGGCAACAACAAAGCTATCAGGTAATCAAATTCCCTACAGCAATATGCTATGTCGCTTCCCTTAATTAAAAAAAAAGATTAGTATTTAGTAGGGTTGGGATTAAAAAAAAACCGTTTGTTTTTAAAAAAAAACACGTTTTTTTTAAAAAAAAAAAAAGCCAAAATTTTATTTTTTTTGTTTTTTTTTAAAATACTTTTCATATATTAGAAGTCTTTTTAGCGTATTTAGCATTAAAATACAGTAGAAATATACAAATATGTCAAAAAGACTCGAAATAATCGTTTATATTACAAGAAATGGTATTGAAAGTAACTGTGGAAAAATACATTAATATTAAAAGACGCATGTGTTAATATTCATTTGACTAGTACTCATGTAACAATAATGAGTTTTATTCTCTCAACAGTGAGAAAAGAATTGGGGATAATTGAACTGCAACGTCAAAGTAATGTAAAAAATAGGTCAACATACTTAAATATATTAAACAATATCTAAATAAGTGGGTACATATCATGTGATTTTGTAGAGCACCTCATACTATTAAAGAGAAGGAGAAAAAGCAGAGGAAAATTCTCTCAAGAGCTTGTCTAAATCTCATCGTCAATTCTCATTAACAAGAAAAGCTCATTGAGATATATATAGTATATATAATATACCGTATATACTATATATATATACTTATATATATATATAATACATCATAAAGAGAAATAACTATCTGTTTATCACACAAGAGATAATAACTCACTAATATAATACCATATATATTATATCATAATATAGTATATAATATATAATATAATAATATAATAATCTCATACTATATATAGTATATATATATATATAACATATATAAAGTATACTATAATACTATATAATATAATAAAAAAGCTCAGCAAGAAAAATAATGCGGTCTAAACCCCCCCCCCCTCCCTCCTTCTTAGCAATGGCTATTTAAAGTTGAGTAGGACACCGCTCAAAGATAAGGGAGTAATATTAGGATGATGAAATCGTCAGTGTAAGTGCGTATAGGTGATATAGAGACACAGGAAAGGACATTGATGTAAAGTGGAAAATGTGTTGGGGATAAAAAATAACCTTGAGGAACTCCTTTATAGATGAATTTATAGAATGTAAAGTGGCCATCTTCAGCTTCTTCTATTGAAAGACTGGAGAGGGAAATCAAAGAGAAGTTTACGTACAGAACGATAGATACTAAATAAGGAGGGTTTGGAAATCAAACCTCTGTGCTAGACTCTATCGAAGAGTTTGGTATGCATAACGCCACAACAGACTTTTTCAC
>JABUQX010028543.1:72500-79207 GCA_015478945.1 Trachelipus rathkii | reverse complement strand
AAGGGAGAGAAAATCTCCTCTATTGCATCATATTGCGATGGTTAGGCGCTACTAATACTAGATATTTTTCTTTTTATTTCCATTCTGAGACTTTTACATTGTGAGATCTCTAACCATATACCAAGTCGTCTTTTACATTTAAAGTTATATTGCGATATGAATTGCCGACTTTTCTCATGTTTGTTTATAGTGATTGTGTGCATGGATATTGATGAATTGTTTTTATTAAAAGGGGTTATAACTTTTCAATGATTTTACGACTCAAAAATGAAAAATGAAGAGGGCGAAATCACAGATTTAATGCATCTTATTTCAGGATTGTTATAGTTACTGTCATTTTCCCGCTCACTAGTGGTTCAATTTTATTGATAGCTTAGTATTCATAAAAGAAGTGTGTTTATTTTGTCGTTCGAGTCTACTATTGATATATTTAGTTATCAAAGATGTTTGTCTAGGGTCTGAAATTATGGGATTATAAATGTTAACCCTATTTTTTTTAAGACACGGTTTTAATTTCAATCACAAAACTACAAGGAATATAGATATAAATTAATTAAAGTATGGTAAATTAGTATAGGTTAAAATAGTATGTAAAAAAAGTACGTATTTTGGTTTGCCTATTCGCTTTTGACCCGGTACGACAATGTCGAGCATGCACTACACCAGTCGACATCTTATATATACACACAGGACAAGCCGTCTTCTATTAGAGGGCGTGAGCATCGATCATTCAGAGCTGCCAAGAGAGTACAAGAATGTTTATATGACAGACTTTTCAGAACCCGTTTCATCCCAAAAAATAAAGGATCATAGTAAATTTAGTTACTAGTATATTATTATAAGTTATATAAATTAGAGAAGAGAGCATTATAGGTCAGGAAGGGATTACACGCACACATTATATGATGCAGGGAGTTATATGAGATGCATAGTGCAATCGATGAAGTCGATACACAGATCACCATCGTTGACACGAGATAGTATGTTGAAAAATTAATGCAATTATAGGAAGACCCCTCTAGATCACGAAAATGACATTAGTTTTCTATGTATTTTTCATAATCTAAGCTTTCTCTTAGTCCGTTTTTGCGTATATCATGAATAAACAGCTTGATACAAGGTGTCTCAACTGCTAAAGACTCTTGAAATCGAAACTGGAATTGAATAAGACACAAGGATAAAAAAGTTGTAGTGGAACCTTTTATTTAAAAAAAAAAAAAAAAAAAAAAACCAACAGTAGGTCGGTTCTATTCATTTTCATTGTCCTAGGGTACCTTTATCACTTTCTTCATTGTTGGATATGCCTGGTGAAACCTTTCCCCTTGTTCCTCACTATAATCTCCACAATTTTCTGGAAAAAATCCAAGTGAGAGCCCAAAAAGTGCAGTTTTATGGACATACGAGCTCCCAGGTTCTTAAAGCTTTTCAACAGATTACTAACGATGGCTTTATACTCGGGACTTCGTTGCTTTCCTAAAAAGTTACTAGTAATTAATTTAAAATCAATCCAAGCTTTCTTTTCTATTTCGTCCATGGTCTTTTCAAACTCAGGATCTTTCATTAAGCTTCTAATCTGAGGACCATCAAAAATACCTGCATTCAATTTTGCTTCACTTGTGTGTGGAAACATTTTTTTCTATTTAGAAAAGCTTGTTTTGGTTTATTCATTGCCTTAACAAGATTTTTCATCAAACCTAGCTTTATATGCAGTGGTGGAAGTAGAATTTTTTTTTATCAATCAATGGGTTAGCAATGACATTTTGAAACCCAGGTGTAAAAGATTTTCGAACTGGCCATCTACTCCCGTTATGATAGAAGGGCCTTATTCGCCTGATATGGAGTAGCTTGTTCTCAATTTCGGGTGGGCTCGCTCACACCCTTCTATTGATAGGGGCTGAGTCTAAAGCTAAGAGACTAATAAACTGTCCCCTTACTTTCAAAACTAATCTGACCCTGCTATCTCTGCGGCGTGAGTGGCGCACTATTCTTTTTCTATAGGTACTACAGCGTTAGATGCTCTGGGGAGTGGCCGCTCGCATTCCACTTCCATTGCGTCGCCCTCGCAATACAAGAGGTGCCATAAGCTCTTCGCATGATTTTGCGTGAAGTATTGAGAACCCCAGACTTATTCGTTGTGGTGCCTCTTTCTTTCAAGCTACTTCTGTTCTGTGGAACTCCTTGCCTTCTTCTGTTTTTCCAACTATATTTAATCTTCCTCTCTTTAAATCCCACGTTTGCGCTCACCTGAGAGATTTGTCTTAGGCTAGGGATTGGGTGGGTTTTTTCTTGTTTTATTTTCCGCCCCTCCTTTGAAAAGGCTAGTCGCCGTGAGTGGTGGTATCATGTATAAAAAAAAAAAAAAAAAAGAAAAGAATAATATTTAAATTCAGGCATAAATGATTTCCAGCTGGTCATTCATATTATTCAAAATGTTTGTCGCCAGCCTGACTATCCCACAAACAAAGAAAGGAGAAATGCTTGGTGTAACCTCCTTGCATTCCTAATACCAGAGAGATAACCTGTGAAAATTAAAGAAGCTAAGTAAATTTGTCTTTCTTGAGTTTTTGCATCATTGCATTTAATTAATTTGTAACAATTTAATCTCTAATATTTTTGTATAAAGAAAAATAAATTTTACTCCAACTTATCTTGAAATCACAACAGACTCTCCAGTGATGATCGTTGTACTTGAGGGCATCAAGAAGAGTTTTCATGTTCTCAGAATTTTCAATCAGTTGGATAGAATAGCCAACTGCAAGCAGGAACCAAGAAAATTACCCTTAGGCTAAGAGTATAGCTTTGAGACTTCTGACGCCATACAGTTCTTTTATAGTCTACATTTTATATGATTGCTTAAAACTCCTAAGCGCTTCGATCAAATCTAAATCTCCGACAACATATATCAAAGATGAATTTTTCAATGAAAGAGAAAAGAACTGCTGAAATTCTTTGATCCTATTTCTATACCAGTAAAATGTTATTTCTGGTCTCAAATAATTGCCTCACTAGCTAAGACAGAAGCCAAGAAACGCTGGACGACTCACTTATAGTCTTACAATATCCCTTGTGGATCATCTTGACGCTGGTGGCTCTGTATTAATCGGTTTTTGGCTCATTGAGACCAGCATGAAGGAGATGTGAATGCTTCGGAGCCGCGTTCGATCGAACGTCTCTCAACCATCACCGAAATTTATCCAGATTCCCAGACTTTGCCGAGCGTTAATCTTACGCAACTGGACCTAACCTGATCTGTGGGGATTGGTTTTCATAGCAGGGAACACATCTGGGTATTTAATAGCGTACTTGTTTGTCTTATTTACTCCTGAAACAACAGATAGACATTTATCTAAATTTGGAAGAGGCATGAATGCCTCAGCCACAACTCTGTGGCATGTGTGTATTTGAAAGTTAAAATGGTATTCTCCCAATTTATATACCTTGTAAGTTTGTCATGCAAAAGTTACAATCTGTTGCATGATCCTTTCCTTCCCTCCACACTATAGGTATACCAAAAGGTAATACCTTCCCGATTCCCTTGCTCCATCCTTTGTTCGGCAGGACATGTGAGAAGCAAAGTCTTTATCTTGATCGCCCATCTTAAGGATAAATTAGGCATTATAGCAGGCCTTTGCTTCATGGTGTAATGCTAGACTGTTGCCCAGCCAACACAATTTGCCACATATGTAGCAAAATCTATTTTGGTTATTTTTGCATCTTCTATTGTGATATTTTTTAAAACTAAAAAATAGCTATAATCACCTTAATAACAGTTATTAATAATAGTTTTTAAACTAATAAATAGCTATAATAATCTTATAGCACACAGGTTTTGCTAATTTTTTAATATAAAATATAGTTATGTAAGAAAATTTCTTAAATAAATAAAGTTGTTACAGCGTTAAAACAAAAATAGGTATTAAATAAGTAAAAAAGTTCATTAACATACAATATGATTAAGGGAAAAAATAGACATGATGTGAAAAAACGGATTGCAGATTTGAATTCAGCACGAAAATTGATATAGAATCACTTAAAATACAATCTCCTTCATTAATTCATTCACTCATTTTTATCAAATATTTTTATTCTTTTTATCCATCAGGTATGTTTAAAGTTGAACATTCCTAAATGTTTCTTGGTTTAAGATATAATTTTTATGTACTATATAGTTCCTTTTAATATTATTAATTAAATGCCAAATCCCCTGCTGTTCCAGTAAATAATTTCACTCACCAATAAATCCAATCTCACAAGATAAAAATCTAATGCAAGGTAAAAAACTAAATCAAGTGATCATCGCATTATACTAAACTCAAGTGAATAATTAAGAATTTGATTGTGAAACAGACCTAGAAGACGGATTGAGAAATAAAATTGTTGATGTTCCAGAAGTATTTGGAAATAATAAATCGACTCGATAAAATATTGAAAACGCATAAGCCAATATTTTAAAATATATTTTTAATACTAAATTCTACATATATTTTACAATAAAATAAATTGTAGAATATTTATTACTAAAAAGCGAATAAATTGCTTCAATCTTACATATCTATTAAATTGATGTCAACAATGAAAGCTCGAAACCACTTTATTTCGATAAACTATCAGAATATATTATATGATAAATTTACCAATTATGATTTAATAGCAAATGTAATTAGTGTGCATAACTTTTGAAACTAAAATTATAAAGGAGATCACCTTACAGTTAAAGTATTATGAAAAAGGAAATAATTCTTGGACTCTATTGACCTATATATACTTCCTCGCTAGCTAGCCTTTCTCGAAATAAATATGTTATTGGTAAATAACTACAATTATATATTTCTTAACTTTAATGCTTTCTCCCAAACAGCTCTATTCTGCTTTTGCATATCTTCTGATATTATAATTGAAATGATTGGGGGGGGGAGAGAGAAGTATTGATTCTATGTCCATTAAGTGACTGCTTTAACTCTGAAGATGCTTCTGTTTCTTCCGAAAAGGTGAGGATTGTAATTGATAATGGGAAGAACAGATTTATTCCAACTTCAAATAAATCCATAGTTCCATCATACTTTTTTTCTCACCATTTAGGCTAAACAATGAGCATCTTGGAAAAGAAAATATCCATTTTCCTGTTACACTTATTAATTTTTATCCTGCTGGGTATCGTTTTAGAAATATTATTTAATGAACAAGGCATATTTTTACTAAACGAAAGAGTTCTGACCATCTTGGTTCTCCTATTGACTAATCGTTCTGACCTCTTACCAAAAATATCTATAATAACCTTTGTAGATCTTATTTTTCCAGTTTTTAATCTCTAAAAAATCTATAGCTACTACTACTACTACTACTACTACTACTACTACTACTACTACTACTACTACTACTACTACTACTACTCTATTACTACTACTACTACTTTTATTACTACTGCTACTACTACTACCACTTAAATAGATAATTTCGATGAATCTTTTTTTTTTATCAAACTTAACAATTGGCGACACTTGCATTTCAGCTCAAACTCCTTAACCTCCCGGGTGTCCAGCGTCTTTCCATTTACCCAGATTTCATCCCGCTGAGAGTCTTGAAGAGAGTGCTTCTGAGCCTTGGCAGGCCCTCGTTCAGCTATGATCTCTCTGCCTCAATACTAACCCATTCCTTCATTGCTGAAAGAGCGAATTTGCTCTACTTACTCTGAAGTGTTAACTTTTAAGTTTCGTAATATACCTCTCCCTTGTATTCTGTTTAAAATATTTGAAACCATTCACAGCTCTTATTTTATGAAATATCTGCAATATCATTTCTTCTTTTCGCCCATGTGAAAGTTTTCTACGATCAAGTTATTCTGCCTTTATGCACCACGGGAGTTCTGGCAAATCTCTTCCTATTCCTTCTCCTCTTAGGTGTTCATTGCTTTTACCTGTTAATACATTTGGTCAGGTGCATGGGGTCCTGAAATCTATGAAAGTTAGGAAGGCAAGCTGCAAGGATGACATTCCACCCAGAGTTTTGAGGAAGTGTGCTTCCAAGCTGGCGCCATCCCTCGTTCAGCTCTACTCTCTATAACTCAATACTAACACTTTTTCTCAGTGTTGTAAGTGCGCATATGTTCAAATTAAGCCAAAGAGAGGTAGTTGCTCTAATCTTTCTAACTATCGCCCTATGGTCTTTACTCGTATTCTGACTAAAATATTTGAAACTCTTCTCTACTCTCATTTCCTGGATCATTTGGAACCTCATTTCACTTTTTCGATAATCAGTATGTCTTCCGAAGCTAGAGATCTATTGGTGATATACTTTCCTGTCTTACCGATTTACGGTCTCCTGCCCTTAGTGACTTTGGGAGGTTTTGAGCTGTGGCGCTTGATATATCTAAATCATTTAACAGGGGTATGACATGCATAGCTGCTTCCCAAGGTCCCCTCCTTTGTGTTTCCTCTTTCGCTTTGCTTATCAATCTGTAGCTTTCATTTAAAGAGCTCCATTTTTGGCGGTTGATGATGGGGCGATCTTTTTCCTTTACTAGGTCAGTTGATTAGAAAATAAACAAGTATCCCAAATCGAATAAGCCAATTGTTAAACACGCTTGACATTTATCGCCACTGCTCTTTCTAGTTACAAATACACAATTTTCTCGCCTAATAATAGCACTGATAACAATCTTGTAGCTCTTAATTATATAATACTTTCTATGCACAAACTCCACCATTCCT